>JAIUZE010071573.1:0-19923 GCA_022085475.1 Heliosperma pusillum | reverse complement strand
CCATTAGAATTTCACATCGTTTTTCTGTTCCATGTGCTATCAACCGTCTTTCGGTTTGTTTCCATTATAATTGCCTGCACATTGAGGACAATGTGAAGTTTTAGCTTGGGGGAGGATTTGCATTTAGGATCTGCATTTAGGATTGCATTTAGATTTTTAGTTTTCTTTTTAGTTTCTTTTCTTTTAATTTTCTTAGTTTCTTTTTAGATTTTATAAAAAAAAAATCGAAAAACTCAAAAAAAAAACAAAAAAAAAAAGAAAAGAGCATTTCCATCTTATATTTCTCATTTGATAGTTTTTTATAAGCTGATGTTTCGTTATATTATGAGGAATTGTGCATTCATGGGGATGTCTTGTACACAGTAGATAGGGAATTGCATTTAGACTTAATTAAGCTTGATCTTGACTTTGGCAAGCTACTCATATTGTAAGGTAGAGCCTCCAGTGGTCGGTACATCTGAACCCGATCCCAGTTTAGGAGTGAGTAGTTTCTCCTTATAGTCTGTGTTACATCAAAACGCATAAGTATGGTTTTTATTCTATTTTCTATAAGTATTACTGTCATGATCTACATAAGTATGGTTTTTATTCCATTTTCTATAAGTATTGTGGGGTATTGTTGTGGGGTGATGTGATTAAAATATGTATAAAAGTTTACCAAAAAAGGAAAGGGGGAAGGTATTGTTAATAGATGAAAATGGAAAGGGAGAATGTTATTATGAATAGGAGGGAGTATAAGTTTAGAAAAAAAATGGAAATGAGAAGATTTTCCTAAAAAATAAAAGAAAATGAAAATGAATAAGTGTGCGTAATTGGCAAAAATGTCGATTATCGTCGAGAAGACCGAACCCGGCTAGGATTAGGAAATTCAAAACCTTGGTAACTCGGCATATTTGCCAAACCCATATCCTATAGGAATAGGAAATCATAGACGAACACGAATTAGGAAGGTGCGAAAGCTGGAAATTCTGAGAAAGGGCTTGAGGAAGAGGCGCAGCAAGAGTTGTGACTCTTCGAAAGGGCGCAGCTGTAGCTGCGTCGTTCCCTAGGCTGATCAGACTCCGGTTAAAATTAGGAAAAGACAAATAGTATAAATTGTTGGAGTAAGTGTCCTCAACAATAGTGCATTTATATATTAAATCTCATTTGGAATATACGTGGCATGATTAGTATATTTTGATACTCCACGTCAGTTGATTAACGTAAATCGGTAACGCTTAACTGACCAGAGTTTGACGTTATTGTCGTATGACGGCGGTGATCAACTGATCCCTTTAGGTCACACCTCTAGGATGAGACCCATATCGAATACTAATTATTTGTATACGATACAGTTTAATTAGAGCATTACATATATTTGATATGTACGTTTTAGTTACGAGAGTTATTTATTGGAAATTGACTTAGGAACTCATTCCACTTAAGTTTATTAGTCAATTATACGATAACTGACTGAATAAATTTTACGTCTTCTTTTAATACGATTAAATAAGATTTAATTTAGTGATTAATCGTTAATTCATTAAATTAGTTCAGGTTATGCATATATTTTTAGGTAGAGGTAATTAGTTGATTATATTTACAAGGAGTTATACAATAAATTAACTGGGCATTGTGGGACCCATTATATATTGATATAATGGAAAAATATCACTTAAAATTTAAGTATATATTGTTTATTAATTTGTGTCATATAATTGTTGTATGATCAAATTAACAATTAATTATATAATATAATTAAGCATATGATTAATAAGTATTTGTGGGACAAATATCAAAAATCAAAATAGACCACATTTCACATGTGGAGGCCGGTCATATATGTAGTGGAGAAGTGATGATGTTTGTTCTAATTTATGCACTCAATTCACTATGTTGATAGTGATATATCATCCTTACTTTAATCATTACTATATAACTTACACTCTACCATCTTACACAAAGAATAAAATGAGCAACATGGAGCACTCTTGGAGCTCATGAGTACCGGCCATATTGGCCTTAAATAGAGCAAAAGTTATTCATTTTTGGATTTTCTCCAATTCATTATGCTTATTTTCTTCTTCTCTCTAAAAACCTCCACCATCTCTCTAAACTCACATGCAAACTAATATTCATGTCATATTACTAGTGTATTAATACTATAATATTAGTAGTATAATGTCTTACTTATTATCTAGTTAATAATAAGGTAAGATTATTTGGGTTGATTCTTGGGTACAACAAGAAGGATACCTTCTACTTTGGAGGTTGTTTTATGGAGGATCATCCACTAATTGCATGCTCAAGAACAATAAGAAGGAGTTCTTATTGTGCCCATATTGAACCGAAAATACTCAATGTAAGGATATTTTCGTCTTATCTTTTCTTTTATGCTTTTATATTTGCATGCATGATAACTAGATCCTAAATCATTAAGTTAATGTAATTTAATGAACTAATTAGAGGAGTATAATTAGAGGTCTAGGACTTTCATGTGGTATCAGAGCTCAATTGTTACATGCATGTTGATTTTAAGCATTAAAATCGAGTTACACGATAACTTGGGTAAAATTGAAAATTTGTGTTAAAAAATGGTTTGCACGAAAATTTTGATTTGCATACCTACTGACCTCAAAATTTTTGTGGTCAAATTTGGTGATTTTAGGGATTAATGTGCTATTTATTTTGATTTATGACTTTTAAATCATGTTAACATGCATTTTTTATGTTAAAAGTTAACTAAAAATAGTTGCATGTTGATTCTGGTAATGAAATTTTTATATGATCTCACATGCATGTTAATACTTTATGTAAAATTTCGTGAATTTTAATTAAGTTTTGCATGATTATTGATTTTTATGAGATAAAAGTCAATAAAGTGAGATTATTATGTTCATAACATTTAAACGTCCTTTTATGGTCTTGAAAATTTTTGGTACATTTTATAATCCGATTTATATCATCTCCGAAAACTTTTGTAATTTGTTTCACTATTTTACTATATTTAATGGTTTTTATTTGATAAAACCGTTGAATACAAAGTTATTTGTTCATAAAATTAATTCAAATTTTTTGGGTAACTTTTTCTTGTTTTTAGAGTTCCTGTAAATGTTCCAGAGTGTACACAATTTTTGATTTCAAATTTTTATGATTTTTATATTTTATTTTGGGTATATTTCATAAATGTTATGAATAAATCTCTATATTTAGCAAATACGATCAATTCGAACTAATTAAATTCAAACAAAGTTAGTGGGGACTAATTTTGAGTTCTAAATCAGTTTAGATAATTAGTTTGAGCTTAAATACGATTTAAGTGTTGATTAGTGATTTTTACTTGTTAAAAATCGATAAAATCCATAAAACCGAGCTAGAATGAGCATGATAAGTATTAAGGGCGATTTTGGTATAATTTTTTACAGCATTTTATTTATGTTATTCTTGTTGAATGAATGAATGTCATTTGTTTAATTTTTAATGCCAGTTGTACCTAGTATGACCTAGATTATTTTAATCGGTATTACCCGTAATGTAAGGGAATACCGATTCGGTTGTAATTTTATTTGCGATCTCGTATCGCCGTTTGTAATAATTTAATTTCATTTTTAGATCAAATGTATAATAGGAATTTTATTTATATCTTTTGTAATTAATTATTATGAAGACGAAGATTCCCGAAGTCAGTGTTCCAAAAGACGGTGCCTTTTTTTGGAGCGTGTTCCATGAAGAGGCAAGGGGCCAAGGAGTTGGTTTACGAGTTTGTAATATACTAGTTAATTAGATTAGCTAGGTGGCCATACTAGGATTTATTATTTTCTTGCTTTATGTTTTCCGCTCATGCCAAAATCGCCAACATGCATTTTTATTTTATTTCTCGATTTTCAATTCAACATTATTCAAAATTCACCGATTTAGTTCACTTATAGGGAATTGATAACTAAATTGACAAGACCTCTCACATAACGTAATAAAAAAAATTGAGATTAGCCTTACCAATTAGTAACACCTATGAATCTCGTGTTCATTAGGGCTACCACGCTCGTGGGTCCCTTTTTACCTCGGGTAAGTAGGGTGATACGATCACAAGCTAAAATTGGATTGGACTCAACGAGATAAGCGTTATCTTGGGACTAGGAGATGGATTTAGTTGAAATCCGTCAATCAAGAGTTATAAGGGTAGAATTAGTCAAGTATTGACTTACCATTTGTTTAGATAAAGGTAGCATACGATGACTATTTTTGTCTAAAGATGGGTCTTGGAATCACTTATATAATTTCGTGAGGGGTCATTATATGAGTGACTTGTTTAAAATTTTTTTACAAGTAAATTATATATAAGCAATGAATGTTTATTTTCCGTTCATATTTATTTTATTCGCGCAATGACAAATATTTTTCCTTCTACGAACTTGTAAATCCGTTCAATCGTGGAAAGGAGTTTCCATTATTTTATACGGTGGCATTTTGATTGCGATCTCCGTTTAAACCACCGTAGCTAATGACAAAATGAATTTTTTTTTTGATCCTCATATTCACCATCGCAAATGTCTCTTATGAAGAGTATATGAATAAGTCACACTTAGTCAATAACGTTTTGATTTTGTTTTAGTGACGTCATCTTATTACAACGGTGCATCAATCTTTTTGCTCCAACGAAAATATTTGTAATTTTTTTGGTATGTCGTCATAATGCTCCTTATCGAGGCTTACCTCAAAAGAGGTCAAATCAGTTGGGACGACTAGGTTTCTTGATTTATTTGAAATCACGATTAACCAAATACTGTAGTCACTTTATGAAAGGTTTATCCTTTTTGAAGGTAAAACCATGAATGAAATAAAGAGTAATCTTCATTATAATTCTAATCTACTTGTCTAGGTAGAGATTTATAAAAGTGAGTGGGAGCTCTAAGAGGGATGTTTATATTCTTAATTGTTAAGAATAAAACGAGGTTCAAGAGTAGGTTGGCACGATGTTGGCACAAGGCGTGGGAAAAAGGCAAGTCTACTTTGAATAGTAAAGTCAAAAACCAAGCAAGGTGTCAAACCCAACCTTTGATGATTCTCTTCTTACAGTGTAGGACACAAGAAAAGAATATGCCCCAAGTTTTCTAAAGAGTTAGAAATTGGGTGTACTATTTTCACCCATAATATCTATATGATCGACATTTATTTTGCTTAAATGCAAGTTTTGGGTATTAGATACCCATTATGATTTTCATCGATGTATTCAATGCATATAATAATGATTCGTGCGACGACTAGCCATGATTAAATGTCGACCTACAAGGGAAATAAAACTATTGTAGTTTTTATTTCTATAGAGACATATAAAAGTTATAATGTAATCAATCTAGTTTTGGATTTAGAGGTATACTTTAATAAAAGTTATTATGTACACGACCTCTAAATAAAGAATATAGTATCCACTTTAGTGTACGACACAAGTGTTTCACTTTTGTGAATAGAACAAGCGTTGTTTCCTTTTTATACCTATACTTGGTCAATGGTTATGCCATACCAATCAAAGTTAATTATATTCTTGACCTAAAACTAAAAATTTCTTGTCATATAGATTGTAAAAGGCTTAAAATTGGTGACCCTAATCTAATCTTAATTCTGGATTGTGTAGCACATTAAGAGGCTAGTATTGACTACTATCCCTAAACCATTTGATTTTGAATTTTACGGTGTGTGCGAATCTTGTATTCAAGGCAAGATGATTCGTGCCCTTTTTATTGAAAAGGAAATCGAACTAGTGAATTATTGGCCATATTACATAAGAATATGTGTGGTCCAATAACAAACACAACGAGAGATGGTAATGACTACTTCACTTTATTTACCGACGAGTTAAGTAGATATTGTGTTTAATTCTACTTAATGAGGTGCTAAGAGAAATCTTTGAAAAGTTCAAAGAGCTTCAATGTGAAGTAGTTAACCACCAAGAGTATTATATCAAGGACTTACAACTAAATCGTAACTAGAAATATCTAAGTATTGACTTTGATTTTCACCAAAAAAGTATTGTGAAATAGTTTCACGAGTTAACTTATCTAACACACATTATGAGATAAGGTGTTGTTGCATAGAGAAATAGAACCTTATACGATATGGTTTTGTCTTTGTCAAGTCACACATAGCCACTTGACTAACCTTGGGCGTTTATTATTTTGTCTGCTATTTCTTTTCCTACCATATTAAAGCACATTTAAAACAGTCTGATTTTATTCCATATAGGATATGGATGGGTAGCGTACCTAAATTGTAAGTTATCCGAATGAAACAAGTGCTCAATAATCCTAATTGATCACGAGAACAAAGCGTTTGTGGCTCGTGATACTGTTTTTCAATTAAAATACGATTATTTCTTGATAAGATAGAGTGGGAGAAAATGTTTCAAGAGCCACAAACTGAGCATATGGTCCGGAAAAAGTTTCCTCATTGCTTGTTCAATAGTTGTTTCTTCGGAACCTAAGAGGTCAGATGGAATTTTATCATTCTTTAATAGTGATGAATTCTAATATGTGACTTATACAAGACTGTTTCTAGTTCCAACTTCTTGCTATGGCTTAGAGTCATGCGATTCGTAATGGACTCCATGCACGATGGTCATGAATGTGACCTGGTTAATTTCACTTGAAGAAGTACGACCTCTTTAGTGTAAATTGATTTTTAAGATCGAAATCTGCATGGATGAACATTAAAATGTCTTCAAACATACATGGGTAGGCAAAGAGTTTACACCAATTACGATGCTTTGATCCATTCGATAACACTTAGCGATTAAAGCTTATCATAAAAGTATGATGTCAATTGGATCTCAAGAACCACCTTCTTGAATACGATTCTAGAAGAGGTAGTATATTTTATATTCACCCGTGGGTTCGTAGATCCTAATTATCCTAAGTTAATTTTCAAGCCTAAGAGGATGTCTTAAGTAAGCACTAAAGAGTTGGAATTAGTGTGTCAATCATGTCATAAAATATTTCTCGACATCTCGAGGATTTATGTTGATACATGAAGTTTAGTGGGAGTAATACGGTGTTCATCAGTCTTATATATGGAGACATATCGATCATTTTAGATGATGGACGATTTTGGAGAAGTAGAATACATCTCTTAGATATCTGGATTTATGGAGATAAATCTAAAAGGATATTAGCGTTGAGTCAAAATTCTTATATTGATAATATTTTTGACTAGTTAAAGAAAGTTGAATACATGATAATTGATTCCTTTTGCTTCCGCTGCGGGATCAATTATATACGTTGTGATGTAAACTCAATCCGACATTTCGCATGCTTTGAGCATGACAAGTCGTTTGCAATCAAATCCAAGTGAGAGTCACTTGATAGCCATTGTGACACCCTCAAATTTGCGGAAAGAAAAACAAGTAATTTAAATATAAAAAAGATGAGAATACGTTTCTAATAGGTTCACTTTAGTGAAAATCGGTAAATTTTAAAACCGGAACCTACTATTAAATATATTCATCATAACAAAGGTGTCATAAATAAAAAGGTTCATAACAAAAGGAAAATACTATTATACATAAGAATTATCCAAAAGCGGGAGACATATCTCCCGTATAAATACGGAAATAAAAGAGTGTATAACAATATACAATCTAAGAACCGAATATAGGTCCAAGGTAAATACTTCGCTCGCTAGCTCGTCAATGTACCCAAGTATGCATCACAAACCTGCCAACCGCATTAAATATAAACACGGAAGCCACAGTTAGTGGGGAGTAACTCCGAGTTCTCCCAGCCACGAAATGTCGAGTTTAATAAAACATGAATAACATAAAAGAGATGTATATGGGAAATAAAAAGCTTTAACATTTATGATATGCTTTTCATGTTATGAAACAATTAACTAACATATAACCTAGCATATGAAAGCTATCATGTGAATCAGTTAACAACCGGTAATCCAAACTCTATCAACCTTAGCCGGCTTGCATCTCACCTTCTAAGATTCATAGAATCATCAAACATGAAAGACCAATACGTCTAGAAACAGGCATAAGTTCTTAGCACGGTCAATAGTCGACTTCTGTAACTCGAGTCTATACCACAAGGTCGGAAAACATCCTAGTCCTAGACTGATCAGACCTAGCGACAACAGCTAACCCATTCCTCGTCCCATGACATAACCGTACATGAGAAACTCTACTAGGCGACCCCCTAAGCAGAGATGGCTATTACTTAAGCTGGCTCCCTTCCCAAAGCGGAACTCTTAGGATGCCATGCCCCGACTTGGAGATAAGCCCCCCAGGCCGTGACACAAAAGCTATCAAGCTGTGAACTATATACTCGTTAAAGATAGTACGGCCTATCGATGTCCATGGTCCAAGCGCTACTCCATTTGAATTAGAATGGTCAAGACGCCATAATACACTCATAATTCTCTATGGGTACTTAGTCAACACGAACATATATCATATCCATTCAAACATTCACGGAAAAACTTCCTACATGTGACTAATAGCTATAAATCATATTCAAATATCATCGCCTCATATCTACTAAGGCTATTCATTAATTAAATACAACCTTACTTGAAGACAAATCCCCGACCCGAGTCCCGCGACGGGTCATCAGTCAAAACGGGGCTGACTAGATCTTAGTTTGACCAAACCCGTTTGGTCAAACGGCTAGAAACAGAGTCTTTACCAATTAGACTTGAACATAAAATCAACATATTCATTACATGTTATTTTATTAAAACTTCTAACATGTGAATTATTAAATCTTACGAAAACCCGCTTGACTTAAAGGATATCAAATTAAACTATAATCTTGTATTATAATTTCTAACATGTGAGAAATAATAATTTATGAAAAACCTTTTAATTAAATATTTTACTTATTAACATTTCCCACTTGTTAAATGTTACAAAACATAATATAATAATAACGATAAACTCGAAAACCGTCACAAGTCCAAAGATCTAACGGGTCAAGGGCTGGACCGGCCTGAGTGGGCCGAAATGAACCGGGCCTGGTTTGACCCACGGGCTGTTTTGGGCAGTTTTTGGTCGACATTTATAAAACCGTTTCTTAATAATTTCCCGCATGCTTAACATATTTAAAACCCGTCAAAACAACAACAAAACAATCAAGTATCGACACAAACTCCAAGGACCAATCATGGACCAATCCAGACCGGCCTGGACCGGGCCTGAACCGGCCTGGTTTGTGCTGGTTTTTCCAGCCACCATACACGGTTCCAACAACAACAAACACCAAATTATTTCCAACATGTTTTAATTATCAAACAACCATTTTAACAACCAAATTAACCATCATCCATACAAAAATCATGATTATGAACAAATCATTCAAATATGTCAAGAACACCAATCATGCTAAATATTCATAAAACATAATAATAACAACTACTTATCATGTTACTAACTAAAACCGTAAATAACAATAATATGAACAAAAACAAAAGATACAAAAGTATGTAACATTAATTCGTCGAGTAACTCGGAATCGTTACCTTAGCTAGCAAAATCAAGTAGCACCAAAAATAAGAAGTAAAGAAAAATAAGAAACCCGTCTACTAATCTTCTCCTAATATATACGAGTCACCAAACTCGTCTTCAAAATCTTCCCCTATAAGAAATGACAAGAAAAATATTATTAGAATTAAAACTTGATTTTCCATAATTAAAGTGTTGAAAACGATTTTGTCGGAATTGAAAATAAACCGTACTTGAAGATGTAGAGCGAAGAGGAGATTCTAGAAATATAAGTTAGGACGGATTTGAATAAGAAATGAAGGTTTTGTGACGATTTTGCTCAAGAACGACGAAGAACGATGAAGAACGATGAAGAACGATGAAGAACGATTAAAGAAAGTATTAATTAGATCTTAAGTTGATTTAGTGTAAAATGAAAAGATAGTTAGTGAGTAAGTGGGAGAGTGGGCCGTGTAAATATAGAGGAAATATGGAGTCGGGTTTTGAAATTGTTGTTACGGAATTGACTCGGGTTTAATAATTATATTACGGTAATTGATTAGATATAATTAGATATTAAGTTAATTAAACCAAATATCTAGATATTATGTTATTGTAATGAAAAGAAAGAAAATATCTAGTCCTATTAGAGGAGGAAGAGCCGTGTGATTGTAGAAGAATCGGGTCTGTTTTTGAAGCGATTTGCGGAGTTTAAGTTAACGGATCGATAAAGTAACAAATATCTTAGATATTCGTATTAGTTTAATCGAAAGAATTCAAATATCTAATGTGAGTGGAAAAAGATGACATGGGGCGTGTGACTCATGCCAAAGTCGGGTTTCGGGTTTGTTTCGGGATTTAAGTTGACTCGGGAATAGTTAAATGACGCTCGGGGTTAAACCGTAAAACCTTCTCTTAAATTCCGAATAATTCAAAATAATTATATTAAATTATCATAAATTCAAATAAATCTTAATAAAAATAAATTAAATTTATTATTTTTCAAATATAATTTCGGTCTTTAAATTTACGAGGTGAGTCGGAAAAGTCAACGAAAGTCAAAGTTGACTTAAAAACGGGATTCTCATGGAATCTCGCAGAAATTCCAAATACGAACTCGGAAATTCCAAATTCGACTGGAAACAATAAATTCCAATTTAAAACTTAAATATGCTGAAAAGTATCCGTAAAATATTTTCACTAGAAAAATAGGGTACATTTCGGGTTGTTACAATCACCCCTCCTTTTAAAAAGTTTCGTCCTCGAAACTTGGAAGGAGGAAAGTGACATATATGTAGGTCTATTTCAAACCTTTAAAAATATTTTTGTAATAAAATACAGGGTCTTATCCATGGGGCGGAAAGTTCTCGTCTGCAGTTAAGAACATCGACGTCCCAAGTCAAAGACTTTAAAAGATACATTTTCACATCAACAAATGAGAAAACTAGTTATCGAACGTCTCCAATAACGAGTCTCAACACTCCTTGACGGTAAAAGTACTTGAAATCATCAAACATTTCCCAAAATCTTTTAGTTCAAAAATTCTATAGTAAAGGTAATAACTCTACTATCTATGCCTCAAATTTCTAACTAAAGCTTCTAATAATCTATCTATAAGAGATGATATTCGATAGAAGGAACGGAATATTCGACAGAATAAATCGAATAGAAAGAGGGAAGAAAGAAGGAATGAACCACAATATTATCTTCCATCTATGGAAATTCAAATGTCGATCGTAACTTGACAACACTAACTGCACCAGAATCTAGTCCTCAAGAGAGTGCAATATATCCTCAAAATTTTCAATCATCAGATTCCTACCAAAATATTTCATAAGCATGACACATCGAATAACAACTCCCAATTATTCAAATTCAATTAAAATCTTCTAAGGTTCATTGGTACGGTAAACTCCATAACTAACAACCCATGAAAGATTCATTACGAACTCTAATCTTCTTAGCTCCATCAAACTCTTATTGGAAACCACCATCAAAATATTTAGAATTAGGGAAACAAGACCGCTAACAACCTCAAGGTAAAAGAGATTTATCATGAAATCCTTTGATCCAATTTATTCCAAAATTCATTACCCTAAATTATTAACAATTAACCTTCTCATCCTCAAAAGTTGAATCACAAAACCTCAAAGAGATTAGTCACACAAATCTCGTTCCACTTAACATTTGCCAAACATAGGGCAATGCGACCGTAAATCAATTTATTTATCTCTTCCAAACTCTCAATACATCTGTTTTTGCTTATGACGATATTCCTCAAGTTTGGTCATCCAACCCAAATTCCACCAGGTAATTATTCCCGTTAGGGTCCAACATTTTAAAGACCATAATTTCCCAAGTGATACTTAGAGAATCACTAAAATTCTTAACCACAACTACCAACTATCATTATGATTATTTCGATCCTCAAAACGATATTGCCACATTAAGCTTTCATAGTCTAAAACCACCAGGAAAGTTTCATCCTAAGTCTATCCTCAAATCCTTATAATCATCTGAACATGAAACTAGCTTAATAGGATGGTTAGGTACCATATTCAAAACTTCTTCCTCAAGGTACCAACTCTCACCACCATAGGGTGAAATTAGATCTATACCATTTTCCTCAAATCACAAGTTCCTTCCAACAAACACTAATATTCCACAAAATTCAAAGTTCTTCCTACTAAGTATAATATACCATAAACAAATGGGTATGACATCCATAAAAATGTTACAAAAGGAAGGTAAGGATACCAATAGTAAGATGGAGGAACTATCTAGAGTAATTTCCAAGAGGCAAATAGGTTGGAAGAGAAAGAAGCTCCTAGATAGAAGGAAGAGAGCATAATACAATAAGGACGAGAGAATTCATAGATGAAGAAGGAATTCACTTTAATTAAGCTTGTAAATCTTCAAATCTTCGGTAGAGGATACTCCTTCTAGGTAACACATATTCCACCATAAGGCGTAATATTGCTCCTAGCAATTTGGCTAGCCACCCAAGCATAGCCTCCTTGGCAATTGTCTTCTCTATGAGGAGGGACCTGGTTGGCACTAACAACGATCTCTTCTACACGAGGTCCAACCATCTTCATAAGAGACAAAACAAATTAAGTTACTCCTAACAATTAGCATAAACAAATAGACTACAACATAAATCCTAATCTACCCATCCTACCATTCTATCTCACAAGTTTATTATTTTATTAAGGTCAAGTTATTTATACAAGGGTACACAAACGTGCGTCGGGAGCAAAAATGCTCTGATACCAACTGTGACACCCTCAAATTTGCGGAAAGAATAAACAAGTAATTTAAATAAATAAAAGATGAGAATACGTTTCTAATAGGTTCACTTTAGTGAAAATCGGTAAATTTTAAAACCGGAACCTACTATTAAATATATTCATCATAACAAAGGTGTCTTAAACAAACAAGGTTCATAACAAAAAGAAATAATATTATACATAAGAAATATCTAAAACGGGAGACATATCTCCCGTATAAATACGGAAAGTAAAAGAGTGTATAATAATATACAATCCTAAGAACCGAATATAGGTCCAAGGTAAATACTTCGCTCGCTAGCTCGTCAATGTACCCAAGTATGCATCACAAACCTGCCAACCGCATTAAATATAAACACGGAAGCCACAGTCAGTGGGGAGTAACTCCGAGTTCTCCCAGCCACGAAATGTCGAGTTTAATAAAACATGAATAACATAAAAGAGATGTATATGGAAAATACAAAACCTTAACATATACGATATGCTTTTCATGTTATGAAACAATTAACTAACATATAACCTATCATATGAAAGCTATCATGTGAATCTGTTAACAATCTATAACACAAGGTAGGGAAGCTGGTATGCTGGCTCAGAGGTTACATTTAAAACATGGCCCTGATACACTCAAACCCTAATCATACTAACTATCATGTGAATCAGTTAACAACCGGTAATCCAAACTCTATCAACCTTAGCCGGCTTGCATCTCACCTTCTAAGATTCATAGAATCATCAAACATGAAAGACCAATACGTCTAGAAACAGGCATAAGTTCTTAGTACGGCGATAGTCTACTTCTGTAACTCGAGGCTATACCACAAGGTAGGAAAACATCCTAGTCCTAGACTGATCAGACCTAGCGACAACAGCTATTCCATTCCCCGTCCCATGACATAACCGTCTATGAGAAACTCTACTAGGCGAACCCCTAAGCAGAGATGGCTAGTACTTAAGCTGGCTCCAGTCCCAAAACGGATCAGGCAGCCATGCCCCGACTTGGAGATAAGCCCCCCAGGCCGTGACACAAAAGCTATCAAGCGGTGAACTATATGCTCGTTTAATTAAAGATAGTAAGCCTTCAATGTCATGGTCCAAGATACTCATTTAGAATTAGGGAATGATCAAGACGCAAATTATACTATAATTCTCTATGGGTTACTTAGTCAACACGACATATATCATACAATTACACCGTCACGGGAACAACTTCCTATCATGTGACTAATTGCATATAAATCATATTCAAATATCATATCGCCTCATATCTACTAAGGCTAATTCATTAATTAAATACAACCTTACTTGAAGACAAATCCCAGACCCGAGTCCCGCGACGGGTCATCAGTCAAAACGGGGCTGACTAGATCTTAGTTTGACCAAACCCGTTTGGTCAAACCGGCTAGAAACAGAGTCTTTACCAATTAGACTTGAACACCAAAATCATCATTCAATTACATGTTATTTTATTAAAACTTTCCGTAACATGTTGGAATTATAAATCTAAAGAAAACCGTTTTGACTTAAAGGATATCAAATTAAACTACGATCTCGTATTATAATTTCTAACATGTGAGAAATAATAATTTTATGAAAAACCTTTTAATTAAATATTTTACTTATTAACATTTCTCACTTGCTAAATATTACAAAACACGATAAACTAACAATAACTCAAAAACCGTCACAAGTCCATGGAAGGAACCCACGGGCTGATTTGGGCCGAACAAGACACGGGCCTGGACTGGCCCACGGGCTGTTTTGGGCTGTTTTGGGCTGTTTTGATCAACTTTACTAAAAACCGTTTCTTAATATTTCCCGCATGCTTAACATATTTAAAACCCGTCAAAACAACAACAAAACTAACAAGTATCGACACAACTCCCAAGGACCAAACCCCGGACCAACCCAGACCTGGCTGGACCGGCCTGAACCGACTGAACCAGGCCTGAACCGGCCGGTTCTCAGCCCCACCCGTGACCACCATACACGGCCAACATCACCACCATTCCAAATAAATTCTAACATGATTTTAATTAACAACATCCATTTTTAACAATCAATTTAACCATCATGCATACAAAAATCATGGTTATAAATAAATCATCCCAAATATGTCAAGAACACTAAACATGTTAAAAATTCCATACAACATAATAATCATAACTACTTATCATGTTACTACCAAAACCATAAATAACAATAACATGAACAAAACAAAAGATACAAAGGTATGTAACATTAATTCGTCGAGTAACTCGGAATCGTTACCTTAGCTAGCAAAATCAAGTAGCACCAAAAATAAGAAGTAAAGAAAAACCCGCCTACTAATCTTCTCCTAATATATACGAGTCACCAAACTCGTCTTCAAAATCTTCCCCTATAAGAAATGACAAGAATAATATTGTTAGAATTAAACTTGATTTTCCATAATTAAAGTGTTGAAAACGATTTTGTCGGAATTGAAAATAAACCGTACTTGAAGATGGAGAGCGAAGAGGAGATTCTAGAAATATAAGTTAGGACGGATTTGAATAAGTAACGAAGGTTTTGTGACGATTTTGCTCAAGAACGACGAAGAACGATGAAGAACGATGAAGAACGATGAAGAACGATTAAAGAAAGTATTAATTAGATCTTAAGTTGATTTATTGTAAAATTAAAAGGTAGTTAGTGAGTAAGTGGGAGATTGGGCTGTGTAAATATAGAGGAAATATGGAGTCGGGTTTTGAAATTGTTGTTACGGGATTGACTCGGGTTTTATAATTAATTAAGGTAATTAATTAGATATTATTACGTTTTATAATAGTTTAATGAAATATCTAGATATTAATTAGATATTATGTTATTGAAATGAAAAGAAAGAAAATATCTAGGCCTATTAGAGGGTAGGAGAGCCGTGTGATGTTAGAAGAAAATAGGTATGTTTTTAAACGATTTGCGTAATTTAATTTGACGGATCGATAAAGTTACAAATATCCTAGATATTCGTATTAGTTTAATCGAAAGAATTCAAATATCTAATGTGAGTGGAAAAAGATGACATGGGGCGTGTGACTCATGCCAAAGTCGGGTTTCGGGTTTGTTTCGGGATTTAAGTTGACTCGGGAATAGTTAAATGACGCTCGGGGTTAAACCGTAAAACCTTCTCTTAAATTCCGAATAAATTCAAAATAATTATATTAAATTATCATAAATTCAAATAAATCTTAATAAAAATAAATTAAATTTATTATTTTTTTTTTAAATAAAATTTCGGTCTTTCAATTTACGAGGTGAGTCGGAAAAGTCAACGAAAGTCAAAGTTGACTTAAAAACGGGATTCTCATGGAATCTCGCAGAAATTTCAAATACGAACTCGGAAATTCCAAATTCGACTGGAAACAATAAATTCCAATTTAAAACTTAAATATGCTGAAAAGTATTCGTAAAATATTTTCACTTAGAAAAATAGGGTACATTTCGGGTTGTTACATAGGGACTTGAAACGTAAGATTTCACAGAGACCAAACCCCGATCGGGGAATAAGAAACCCGATCGGGGTTTCAGTAACCCGACTACATTTGCTTAATTGCTCCATTTAATGCTTAAGGAATCCTAAGCTATGCCTTTAAGCACCTTAATTCTCCGGTTAATTGCATAGTTTTGGGATTCCTTGAGCATCCAAAGGAGCATCCTATGTTAAGTTGTGGGCTCCTTGCATTGGGCTTCATTTTTGGTTTCTCATTTGCATTTTAATCCATTTCACAAATCTTCATGCTTGGCTTGTCATTCTCCATTCTAACCTTCCATAGTCCATCTTACTTCCATTAGCTTGTTCGACTTTGGTGCTTGCTAATTGTGTTAGGAAAAAACCTCTAATTGCTTAGATTCCTACAAAACATAACAAAAACGAGCAATGCACCTCAAACACGTAATTAGCTCATAAATATACTAAACAAAGTATAATAATCATGTAAAATCGAGCTAAATTAGGGATTAAAATCATATAAAAACTAGACATATCAAACTCCCCCAAGCTAAACCCTTACTTGTCCTCAAGCAAGCACATAAGACCAAGACAACAGAGGAAAACAACGAAGTCCCCACAATTGCAACATCCAATTTTAAACTATTAAGCATAATGACTCAAATCCCGAAACAACATGGGCATAAGGATAATGCAAAAACATGGATGAGATTTACATGGCGGTGTAGCATGAAAGACTTCAAATGAACTTTTCTTGCATAATCTTTTGACTTATGGACTCTCACGATTCTCTCAAACTCATTTTAATGTGAAAGGTTTTTTGTGAGTAGCACTCACCTATTCTCGACTCATGAGAGTGTGCCCGCAATCTAATATGGTAAAAATTTCAAAACTACAAGCCAAAAACATTCAAATGCAAGCATGAAAAGGAAGCCAAAGGTAAAAAAGAAGGTTAATAAGAAATGGGTAAGAAAGGGGAACAAATGATTTATGGTATGTGGAGCTAAGTCAAGCTAGCAACAACCATATGTAAGGATACTCAATCCCAAAACTATCCCAAAATTTTCAATACAATTCTTAAGAAAAACTCTCCAAAATATATGAATAAAACATGAGAGCTTCTTAAATCATCTTCTTCTTTTTTTCTTTTTTCTCATACAAAATATGCTTCTTTTTTTTCTCATTTCATGTTTTTTTCTTTTTCTCTTTTCTTTTTCTTTCTTTCATTTCCATCATTTTTTCATCATTTTTTTTTTCATCTCAAAGCATTAAGACCAAGCTCACAATGATATTTCAAAATACAACAAATCCTAAATGAGCACCCAAACACAAACTAATCAAGGCTACTAGCTCAACAAGGTAGGCAATTTTTATATGTAGGTAAGGATAAATTTTGTGAATGGGTTCAAAAAGGCAAATATATCATGTGAATGGCTCCAAAATGCTAACAAATGAATGCATGCTTATAAACAAATGAAATTAAAACCATACTTGTGCGTATTTGATGTAGCACAAACCATAAGGAAACCTACACTCACCTAAGAGAGACCGAATATGGATGTATCGGTCTAAGGAGGCTCTACCTTACCAATTTGTGGCTTGCCAAAAGTCAAGATCAAGCTTATTAGGTTCAATTTCCATCTTCCACCTACTATGTCAAGACATCCCCATGAATGCAATTATCCCGTCAAATAATAGAGAATCATTAGCTATTAAGCTAAAAATGGGATATACAAATGGGTACAACTATGTAAACCATGACCTAAGTAGGCAAGTAAAGCATGTGAAGCACAAATTTTCAAAGTTTCATAAATTTTCTAACTAAATGCAATTCCTAACTAAAATGCAAATGCAATCCCCCCCCCCCAAGCTAAACACAACATTGTCCTCAATATGCTAACATGTAAAAACACCCAAGCTAACCGTAAAAACGGTTCAAAGCACAAAATAGGGAAGACAAGAGGTTAATATTTAATGGGGAGTGGGAAATATACAACTAAAGTGCAAAGCAAAAATTACTTAGTAGACTAGCTAGCCTCCCCCAAGCTAGTATGAATATGGGGGAATCCTCCAAAGTGATGAAGGAAATGATGTTTCCTTGAGATTTAAATGAAGAAAAATAAAGAAGAAAGATAGAGTATACCATCAGTTTTCGAATAAGAGGAATTCTATCATTTCAGTTTTCGTACAAAACAAAATAATAAACAGACGCATAGAAATAGGGAACCCCGATCGGGGCCTGGGAACTCCGATCGGGGTTTGCCCTCTGTAAGTTTCTGTTTATTTCCGTGATGTGTAATACGAGTTTCCCCGAACGGGTTTCCATGCTTAGGGATGCGTGAATTTCCTCATCGACTTTTTGTGTCTTCATTTTTCACTTAAAAATCAAAAACGAAACATCGTCAAGTCTAGTTAAGTCTAAACAAAACGAGAAATTACGGCAAATAAGAAAATAAAGAAAATAAAATGAAAGCAAATAAAAGCTTGGGTTGCCTCCCAAGAAGCGCTGGTTTAACGTCCCGCACGACGTATGAAGTTCGAGTCGGTTCAAGTGTCCATGCGAACTCCCTCGATTACCCCAACGATCGCATTCTCATGGTAGACCTTCAAACGATGGCCATTGACTTTGAATTTTTTGCCATTAGTGGTCATCACTTCAACGGAACCAAATTTGTTGACATTTGTGATGGTATATGGGCTGGACCACCGCGATCGTAATTTTCCCGGAAAGAGCTTGAGTCGGGAATTAAAAAGCAACACCTTATCACCGATTTGAAACTCCTTCTTCAAAATCCTCTTATCATGCCATCTCTTTGTTTTCTCTTTGTAAAGACGGGAGCTCTCATAAACTTGTAAACGGAACTCATCAAGTGCATTCAATTGTAACATCCGCTTTTCACCACTCAACTTGGAATCCATGTTGAGCTCCTTGATTGCCCAATAAGCTTTGTGTTCCATCTCAACGGGGAGATGGCACGCCTTTCCATAGACCAACCTATATGGTGAAGTACCAATAGGTGTCTTATATGCGGTACGGTAGGCCCACAAGGTATCATCAAGCTTCATGCTCCAATCCTTTCGTGACTTGGCAACAACTTTCTCGATCTCATGTGACTTGATTGGGGCCTGTCGCAACCTTGTCAAAAGATAATTACCACCCGACTAGGCATAACACATTAAATTATTAGGAAGTAAGGGTCCGATCCTCAGTGAGAATGGTGTTTCCTAAAAATGTGAAATGTCTTGCAAAGGTGGGTCATTTCTAAACGAGTATCTGGGTTTTTGGGGTTTTGCATTTTCGAAACTAATAAAAATCATAAATGTAAAAACAAATAAAGCAAATCAAACGAAAAGAAACAATAAATCAGGTGAGTGAATTAACAATGATAAAAAGAATCTAGGGAAGTAGGTTCACACATGTATATTAACATATTGATGAAATTGGATTTAGAACATGCAAATAATTCATTGTGAGTTCGTAAGAATGATATGTTCATTATAATCATAGATCAGATGTTCTAGCAGGCTTTTAGGCAATTTACTAGGTCTAATCTACCATGTCATGTTTTGTCTATTCAATTCACGTATTTCTACTTTGGAAAATAATTCCATTTTAGTCAATGATTTTGATCAGGAATCGTGAACTATCGTTATAGTCCAAACATGCATAGACACGATGTTTTAAAAGCACAATTTCTTTTATCCAATTA
>JAIUZE010071572.1:0-17272 GCA_022085475.1 Heliosperma pusillum | reverse complement strand
TATATATATATATATATATATATGCATGCTTTACTTTCGTATTTCCTTATATGTACGTTTGATGTGATATGGCTGGGAGAACCAGCAGTTACTCCCCACTGACTGAGGCATTCATGTTTTTTCATGGATGAACAGGTTGCTTGCTTGGATGACTTTTTGGCTGCTATATTTTGGGGTTCGGGTGTGAGCTAGCGGGCGTAGTCCCTGGAAGTTTTCACCTCTAGACGGTGTTAATTAGTTTTGCTAAACACTTGTTCTTTGCTAACATTTTAAGAGACCCCGTCTCTTTGTTGTAATTCCGTATTTAGTTGTAACATTTTGACACACCTCGTGTTATATATATCTTGCATGTTTAAAGGTTTTTAAAATACCGTATTTCCGCATATTATTTCACATGCTTGTATGTTTTATATTTCCGCATTCGCGAGGGTTGTCACATGCAAGCTGTTATTATTGATATCGTTGCCATGGTCAGTCTTCCCTAAGTCTTGGGTACTTAATAATAATTATATATACATGATGATTATACTGTTTATATATGATGATGATATTGTATGCTTATATGCTTTTGTTATGTAAATTTAATGTGATATGGCTGGGAGAATCGTGAGTTACTCCCCACTGACTGTGGAGTTCATGTTTCATGAATGAACATGTTATAGATTGATGTTGCATGGAATTTTGACGAGTGAGCTAGCGAGCGTTGTACTTACAGCAATTCACCCTTAGCGTTGTAGTTTATATTAGTTTTATTATCTCATTTGTGTATTTATCAAGGGATCGAGATCGGGATCTTTTGTATTTATTTAAGTTACGGTTTGTATAAAACTATGTTTTTTGTTGTGTAAATATAAGTTTCATTAAAGAATCAAGCCACATGGCTAAACTTACATGGGATCGAAGCCCTTACACAATGAACTACTATTGCATCACAACATACTAAAAAAACATCAGAACAACTTCTAATACAAGGCTAACATTCTACATCAATCCTTTTGACCTGCACCAGTAGATTTCTCAGCTCGAACACCCCTCAAATCCAGTGACAACAGCCTCAGTCTAGCCTGATCACTGACTGTTTGTAAAAGTCTCCAAGGGCTTACCATAAAACCTTCATTCCATCTCAAGTTCGTGGTGTACCACTGTACAGCAACAACCACTACACATCAGACCTTCCTCATAAATCCTGAAATCAACCTCAGCTTCAGAAAACCCTCGTGACTCATACCCTCTCTTTCTTGGTACAATCTGAAGGCAATCCCCCAGCAGCTCATAACACTTTTTTGTGTAAGGAAAACCATAGAATAAGTGATGATTTTCTATAACTTGTCCACATATAAAACAGTTAGTTTCATTAGTAATCCCAATTCTGGATAGCCTTTCAAGGGTTAGAAGCCTTTCTTTCTTGATGAGCCATTAAATGAAATTATGTCGAGGAATATTAAATCTATTCCACACAATGTTATGCCAAGGCACTACCTCCCTAGCAGTATGTGTTAACCAGTCATAACCCTGACATATGGTGTACTGATCATCCTGACCCATCCATTTGGCTTGAAGAAATGCAGGTTTAAAGGTGATGATGACCTCACAGATCTTCCTCCATGCCCATGAAGTAGATCTACTTGGACTATAATTGTACCATTGTTTGCCTTTCTTATAAACTTTATCAATCCACTTACTCCATAAGTGATCCTTTTTCATAACAATCCACCAAACTAATTTACCCACAACTGCTACATTCTAGGCTTTGCTATAATAAAGTGACATTTGCGCTTTTAAAGTTTTTATAATCTCGTATTTCTGCGGCAAATTTATGTGTTTACTTTATTGCGGAATCGCGGGGTGTCACAGGCATCAATACTTTCTCAACCAAATTTTGCAAGCTTCCGACATTTCAAGTTTGGATCGTATTCGTTATACCTATTCGGATATTTACCCTGACCTTGAGATGGAAGAATAGTTTCACACATTCGAAAACTCATAAAACCCACAAAAACTTCACAGTCTTTTCCACACCACAAAAGAAAATGACAGTGCCTTTATAAGCCTTATAAAAGAAGTCCCCACAACTTAAACACTCCCAAGGGGTATCTCTACTCCCCAAATTACCGCTATAAACTTTGAAATCAAACCTGCCTTCATAAGCCTCATAAAAAGAAGCCAGTTTAGTGGTAGTGTCACCGAAGACCCATATCTCCATATCCAATACTTCTGTTATTACTGTTCCTTTATCCGACAAAATGGTTTCCCAAGAAATTATTCGGGAAATGCTTTATTCCCTTTTCTTGGACTAGCAAGCCTAAACTTTGGATCAAGAGTTGCCTTAGGAATCAGGGATTTGGATAGTCTTGCCCTTTCCTTTTACCAAAAATATTTCCCACCCGAAAGAACCGCACTCTTAAAGAGCAAAATAACTGGATTCCGACAAGGGGGTGACGAAAGTCTTTCTGAAGCATGGGAAAGGAATAAGGAATTGCAAAGACAATGTCTTCATCCTGTATTAGATTCAAGGTTTTAGGCCATCCCTTTCTATAACGGTTGTTGTGGCGAGTCTCGACGCATCCTTGACTTCGCCAACAATGGTTGATTCGACCAAATCAATGTATAAATTGCCCACACAACTATCGAATCCATGGCTATTCACGATTCCCAATACATCAGTTCACGTCTTATGCAAATTAAGACGAAGCAAGAAGACTCCAAGGTGGCCCGTCTTGTAACACCCCCCAATTTTATAATAATGGGGAATTACTAAAGTTATTAATTTCATAAAATTCTCTTTTACTTTTATTTGTTAAAATATTTTAAATCGATAATTTATGTTTTTGTAGCCTTAAATTAATGTTAAATTGAATTTAATTTAGTTGGGTAAAAACCGTCGCATTTTAGTCCGTCATAAGCCCATAAGCGGACTCTACTCGAAAATCCGAGTGGATAAATACACACCTTGAATATTGGGCCTATTACTACTCACCTTCTAAAAAAAACCCACCACAAATCTCCACCTTCCTCCTCCGTTGTTTCAGTATATTTTTCTTCTTCCTCAACATCAAAAACCCCATTAAACCTCCATAACTCACAATTTTAAGACTGATGCCATTTCTTTGTTCCTCAACGAAACTTCATAATTTTACATCATTCTTCTCCTCTCATTCTTCTCTTACTTTTCATACCATAAAATCTCATCTTTCTCCAAATTTTCTTAAAACCCATCATTTAGATCTAACCTTAAGACGAGCATAACTTCTTCGTTTCTTGACGGAATTTAATTCCGTTTAGTGTTCCAGAATTCTCTCATTGTCCTCTTTCTATCTATGTAAGTAATCATTGAATCTTTTAACTTTATTTTAAGACCATTTTTCCAGAGTTTCGGTATGAGGTTCTTATCATATTAATTGTTGTAAAAGGTGGAATTTTGAAGAGTTGGATCAAGGAACTCTGTCGGTGTCATTAGCTTGCTTGGGGATAACTTATTTAGAGTGCTAATGAGGTAATGTTGTCGGGTTACTCGATATCACTTTTTTATGTATTTTATATGTGTTTTAGAGTAGTATTTATGAGAAACACGAGTTAATTGTTTACTATGGTCATGAATTGATGTTGTTACATGCTGAAATATTGAATTATGTTTCATTAATCTTCTTAAGGTGAAAGTTAGTGTTTGTTGTACTAATTCCCCTCTTAATTGAATAAAATTGCTTTAAAGACACTAATGACAGTTTAATTCATGTATGTTGAATGTGTTGATACCCATATGTTGTGTGGAATGTTGATTAATGATGGTTTATGTTGTTAATGATAAATGGGTTTGAGTTTGTATGCATTAAAAATGGATTTTTGGTGTTTGTTAAAACTGTTGTAGTCCAAGTCGGCCGACCGGCTGCCGGTCCGCCGACCAGGCGAGCGGATGAGAAGTCCCTGTATATTGATGTTTAGTTTTTACGAATTATGGACAAAGAGAAGTCCTAGCCGGTCGACCGGTCACCAATCAGCCAACCATCTGGGAGTCCATGTACTTGGGTTTGACTTTTGGAATTTTGACCTGTGTCCCAGTCACTAGACCCGCCGCCGGTAAGCCGACTGGATGGGAGGCCATGAACGTTTTCTTGAAAATTCTAAGTGTCCCTTCGTCCCTAGCCGGCCAACCGACCGCCGGTCATCCGAACCGCTAGGAACCCCCTGAAGATTATTTGTGAGTTTTTGATTTTGGTCGTGGTCGCCCAGCCAGCCGCCCGCCGGCCCGTTGCCTATCCGGCTAAGGACCCCATGTATGTTCTTTTCTTTTCTCTTCTTTTTTACATGACTTCATATGAGACGGTTTTTATGGTTAGTTTATGTTATAATCTTGTGAAATGATCTTAAATATTTATATAAGGACTATATCGTACCTCACATGATTTACTCAAATTTTTAGTGACGGTTTTGGATATTTATCTCATTTTAGTCATTTGTGCCTTGAGTAGTTGTTTAAGTCTTGGTTGTTGGATGATATTAAACTCTCATTTCCCGTTTGTATCCTTATACTCTTTGGACCTTGTGTCAGAGCGATGGGGGTACATTCTATTGTTCTTACGCATATATTAATGGGGATATGACGACGTTTTTGGGAGGCGAACGCAATGCATCGATCGACCCGGTCGTCAAATATTGTATCGTTGCGAGGTGGTGTCATTGTATGTAGTGTACTTGTTTGTTTATTCTTGACCTTATCTCCGTGTGGTTTACCCGAATTTGGGATACTCGCTTCCATGTGGTTTATCCGAAGGATCGAGTCTTGGATGTGAAACGTTGATCTCATGTTGAATCGGAACACAATTATTCCGAGAGTCTAGCCAGCTTTAGACTAGGGCAGTAGTATAATATCGTCGTCCTACTGGGAGGATTAAAGTCTTGAGTATATGAAATTTTTATCCTATACGGTTCAGGGAAACATTTATCCAGTGGACTAGTTCGTCTTGTCTTGCAAAGTACAGATGTTAGTGCATGTCATTTACCGTGAGAGTTGAAAGTCCATAGACCCTAATTAGACTCCTCTAATTAGTTTACTAAAATACTTGTTAATTTAGTTGTTTTAAGATCTATGTAACATGCATGCTAAAGTAAAGACATTATAAATAAAGGATAGAAATTTCCTTACAAAGGTGATGGAATAAGAACAATAACAAATTATTATCTTATGAATTTCTATCATCCATTGAAATGATACGCCTTGAGCACTAATCTTCAATGTGGAAGATCTCCTTTTAATTGCACCAAGAACAAGCCTTCAAACTAATAACGATAGTATTAGTTAGATATTACCAAGAATATCCCTTGAATGTGAATAAAATATATTACTAACATTTAGTAATAATATATGAGTACTAGATTTTATGTTACTAACAATTTAGTAATAATTTCTAGTGTTGTATAATTTTAGAGAGATAAGTGAACTATTTCACATATGGACAAGTACGATAAAATAGTGAGCAACAATTTCCCACATAAGGCCTAAAAATTTCGGCCAAGAGTGTGCATGAGGAGAGGTTGAGTGTAATGTTTATTTGCATGCTTAATCATGGCAATTTGGGTAAGAGTTAAAGGTGTTTTGATAAGAGAAAAAACATGTTTATGGGTAAGACAAAAAGTAAGACCATCATTGTCTCCCATGCTCACAAAAAACGGTGCAAGTGGACTACTTTAGTCCATTTTTGTTGTTTTAATATTTGTAAACATCCATTTAATTATCATGTATAATTAAATATTACTCAACCACATAAAATAATTTCTAGTGTTGTTGTATATATAATTTTAAAGAGATAAGCGATCTTTTTCACGTATGCACAAGTATGGTAAAATAGTGAGCAACAATTTCCTACATAAGGCCTCAAAATATCGGCCAAGAGTGTGCATAAGGAGAGGTTGAGTGTAATTTTTATTTGCATGCTTTATCATGGCAATTTGATTAAGAGTAAAAGGTGTTTTGATAAGAGAAAAGGTATGTCTCTAGGTAAGACAAAAAGTAAGACCATCATTGTCTCCCATGCTCACAAAAAATGGTGGAAGTGGACTACTTTAGACCATTTTATTATTTTGTAATATTTGTCCAACAAATATTTGTAAACATCCATTTAATTATCATGTATAATTAAATATTACTCAACCACATAAAATAACACTCTTATATATCTCTATATATATGTGACACCCTCAAATTTGCGGAAAGAAAAAAAAAATTATTTAAATACATAAAAGAAATAAGATAGTACAAAACGAAGGTGTCATAAAATAAAAAGGTCATTACAAAACAAAAATAATATTCTACAAAAGAAATATACAAGACGGGAGACATATCTCCCGTATAAATACGGAAATAAAAGTGTGTACAATAATATACAAACTATGAACCGAATATAGGTCCAAGGTGAATACTTCGCTCGCTAGCTCGTCCATGTACCCCAAATATGCAACACCACCTGTTCGACCGCATTAAATATAAACACGGAAGCCACAGTCAGTGGGGAGTAACTCCGAGTTCTCCCAGCCACGAAATGTCGAGTTTAATGAAACATGAATAACATAAAAGCAATGTATATGGGAAATACAAGACTTAAACATATAGGATATGCTTTTCATGTTATGAAACAAATAACTAACATATAACCTAGCATATGAAAGCTATCATGTGAATCCGATAATAAAATATAACCCGAGGTAGGGAAGCTGGTATGCTGGCTCAGCGGTTACCATGTAACATGGCCCTGATACACTCAAACCCTAATCAACACGTAATCATGTGAATCAGTTAACAATCGGTAATCCAAACTCTATCAATCTTAGCCGGCTTGCATCTCACCTTCTAAAACTCATAGAATCATACAAACATGAAAGACCAATACTTCTACAAACAGGCATAAGTTCTTAGTACAGTCAATAGTCGACTTCTGTAACTCGAGGCTATACCACAAGGTAGGAAAACATCCTAGTCCTAGACTGATCAGACCTAGCGACAACAGCTATTCCGTTCCCCGTCCCATGACATAACCGTCTATGAGAAACTCTACTAGGCGACCCCCTAAGCAGAGATGGCTATTACTTAAGCTGGCTCCAGTCCCAAAACGGATCAGGCAGCCATGCCCCGACTTGGATATAAACCCACCAAGCCAGGACACAAAAGCTATCAAGCTGTGAACTCCATATGCTCGTTAAAGATAGTACGGCCTATCAATGTCATGGTCCAAGCTACTCATTTAGAATTAGAATGGTCAAGACGCCATATACTCATAATTCTCTATGGGTACTTATTCAACACGACACCAACCATATAATCAAACAGTCACGGAAACAATTTCCTAACATGTGACTAATTGCATATAAATCATAACCAAATAACATATCGCCTCATATTTACTAAGGCTAATTCATTAATTAAATACAACCTTACTTGAAGACAAATCACCGACCCGAGTCCCGCGACGGGTCATCAGTCAAAACGGGGCTGACTAGATCTTAGTTTTACCAAACCCGTTTGATCAAACCGGCTAGAAACAGAGTCTTTACCACATAGACTTAGACATAAAAGTCAACATATTCATTACATGTTATTTTATTAACTTCTAACATGTGAATTATTATATCATACCAAAACCCGCTTGACTTAAAGGATATTAAATTAAACTACGATTTCGTCTTATAATTTCTAACATGTGATAAATAATAATTTTATGAAAAACCTTTTTAATTAAATATTTTACTTATTAATATTTCCCACTTGCTAAATATTACAAAACACGATAAAAATGACGATAACTCAAAAACCGTCACAAGTCCCAAAGTGGGACCCACGGGCTGACTTTTGGGCCGAACCCAACATGGGCCTGAATGGGCCCACGGGCCTGTTTGGGCTGTTTTGGCAGATTTTCTAACTTTTACTAAAAACCGTTTCCTAATTTTTCCCGCATGCTTTATCATAATTAAAACCCGTCAAAACAACAACCAAACAATCAAACATCGACACAACCCAAAGACCAAAACCCGGACCCACCATGGACCAACCCAGACCGGTCTGAACCGGCCTGGACCGGTCTGTTTGGTCCGGTCTGGCTGCCAACCCCACGGTTCACCAACAACAACACCAAATCACTTCCAACATGTTTTTAATCATCAAACAACCATTTTAACAACATTCATACAAAATCATAACTTATTAAAAATCATCAAAATTTGTCAAGAACATTAAACTCGTTAAAATTTCATAAACAACATAAAAATCATAACTTAGTAAAAATCATTAAAATTCTTCAAGAACACTAAATTTGTTAAAAGTTCATAAACAACATAAAAATCATAACTTATGAAAAACCATAAAAATTCATCAAGAACAATAAATCAACATAAAAATTCACTACAACGTAAAAATCATCAAGAACACTAAATCATCATAAAAATTCATACAACATAAAATCATCAAAAATCATCAAACATCACAAAAATTCCATACAACATAAAAATCATAAAACCACATAATAATTACTACTTAACATATTACTAACTAAAAATCCATAAATCATAAAACATGAACCAAAAATAAAGATGAACCAAAATCCAAATAAATCAAATTAAAGGCTATGTTACTAACTTAACTCTTAAATACTATAACATGAGCCAAAACTAAAGACTACCAAAAAAACAAACTAAGGCTATGTGACATTAATTCGTCGAGTAAATCGGAAATGTTACCTTAGCTAGCAAAATCCACTTAGCACAAAATATAAGAAAATATAAATAAGGAAACCCTTCTACTAGTCTTCACCCAAAATATAAGAGTCCCAAAATTCGTCTTCAAACTCTTCCCCTATAAGAAATAACAAGAAAAACAATTATTAGAACTTAAACTAAATTTTCCATAATTAAATGATGAAAACGATCTTGACGGAATTGAAAATAAACCGTACTAGAAGATGAGGAGCGAAGAGGAGAGTCTAGAAATATAAATTAGGAAGGATTTAATTAAGAAACGAAGGATTTATGGAGGGTTTGCTCAAGAACGATGAAGAACTAAAGATGAACGATGAAGAACGCGAAGAACGATTAAATAAAGTGAGGTTTTGATCTTATTTTGATTTGTTGTAAAATGAAAAGTTGTTTGTGAGTCATATGGAGTGTGTGGGTGCCGTGTGTTTATAGACACATAAAGGTGTCGAGTTTTGAAATTGTTGTTCCGTAATTGACTCGCGTTAAATAATTATTTTACGTAAACGATTAAATATTATTTACGATAAAGTTAATATCAAGATATTATGATATTAAAATGAAAAATAATGAAAATATCAAGGCTTAAGAGTGGGTAAGTGTGCCGTGTGGAATTGTGATTGTCGGGTCTGATTTCGAGCGGTTTGCGTAATTTTCGTTAATTGATCGATAAAGCGAATAGTGATCTAGATATTATGATATTGTAATCAAAAGTAATCAAAATATCAAGGCTATTAGAGGACTTTAAGGAGCCGTGTGGTTTGAGGTGATTCGGGTCTGTTTTTGATCGATTTGCGTAATCTCCGTTGACGGATCGATAAAGTAACAAATATCTAAGATATTTGTATTATTTTAATCGAATCAATTAAAATATCCAATCGTGAGTGGAAAATGATGACATGGCCGCGTGACTCATGCCAAAGTCGAGTTTCGATTTTGTTGCGCGCTTTACGATGCGTCGGGAATAGTTAAATGACGTTCGGTTAAAAACCGTAAAAGTTATTCTTTAAATTCCGAATAAATTCAAAATAATTATATTAAATTATGATAAATCTTAATAAATCTAAATAAAAAATAAATCAAAAATATTATTTTTTTAAATAAAATTTCGGTCTTCATACTTATGAGACGAGTCGGGAAAAGTCAACGAAAGTCGAAATCGACTAAAAAGTCGGAAAAAGCCAAAAATGACTTAAAAGTTCAGAAAAGTTTAAGACGACTTTAAAAGTCAAGAAAAGTAATTGACGACTTTAAAAAGTCAAGAAAAAGTCAAAGACGATTTAAAAGTCAAGAAAAGTCAAAGATGA
Organism: Heliosperma pusillum; assembly: GCA_022085475.1. Classification (NCBI taxonomy): domain Eukaryota; kingdom Viridiplantae; phylum Streptophyta; class Magnoliopsida; order Caryophyllales; family Caryophyllaceae; genus Heliosperma; species Heliosperma pusillum. Next base: position 7,232 of record JAIUZE010071572.1, on the reverse strand, counting down.
CCAAAAACGGTCTTTTCATGAAATCTCTCAGAAATTCCAAATACGAACGCGGAATTTCAAAATAAGACTCGGAACAAAAATTCCTATTTTAAAAACTTAAGTTCTACTGAAAAGTGTTAGTAAATATTTTTACTAGAAAAATCGGGTACTTGTCGGGTTGTTACAATCACCCCTCCTTTTAAAAAGTTTCGTCCTCGAAACTTAGAAGAAGGGACGTAACATATATGTAGGTCTATTTCAAAACTGTTAAAAATATATTTGTAATAAAATACGGGGTCTTATCTACGGAACGGCAGGTTCTCGTCAGCATCAAGAATATCGATAGAAGGTACGAAATCTTCGAATGGTTAAATCGAATAGAAAGAGGACAGAAAGAAGGAAATTTACCTCAAGCAAAGAGCTCGGGATATTTAGCTAACATTTTAGCTTCGGGTTCCCAAGTTTCCGCTTCAACGTTTCCACAACGCCAAAGGATACGAACTAAGGGTACCACTTTGTTTCTGAGTTGCTTGTTAGCCCTTTCAAGTATACGAATAGGCCTTTCTTCCCAAAGCACAAATTAGGTCCAAGTCCAACAACTTCTTCTTGAATAATTATATGACTCGGATCAATGAATATATTCTTCAATTGCGAAACATGGAACACATCATGAACTTTGCTCAAGTTCGGAGGCAATTCCAGACGATAAGCAACAGGACCAACTCTTTGAAGCACACGAAACGGTCCGATATATTTAGGACTCAACTTTCCTTTCACTCCAAACCGTTTCACTCCTTTCATTGGTGATACTTTAAGGAATACCCGGTCTTCAACATCAAATTCAAGCGGTCGTCGACGAACATCGGCATAGGATTTCTGTCTATCTTGAGCGGCTTTCATTCGTTCACGAATGACTTGCACTTGATCGATCGTTTCAGTAACAATGTCGGGACTCAACATATGATCATCTTGCACTTGATCCCAACAAACCGGACTACGACATTTCCTACCGTATAAAGCCTCATAAGGTGACATCTTGATAGATGCATGATAACTGTTGGTATAAGAAAATTCCACCAAAGGCAAACTCTTCTCCCAAGATGTATGAAAGTCTAAAGCACAAGATCGAAGAAGATCTTCCAAAGTCTGGATCGTCCTCTCGGTCTGACCATCAGTAGCGGCATGAAAAGCGGTGCTCATCAACAATTTACTACCCATGGCTTCTTGCAAAGCCGTCCAGAATCGGGAACTGAATCTCGGATCACGATCTGAAACAATATCTTTAGGAACTCCATGGTAGCGCACTATCTCTCTCACATAGGCAGCAGCTAACCTCTATTCTCGAAGTCTCCCTGATAGGTATGAATCTAGCACACTTGGTCAAACGATCAACAATAACCCAGATGGCATCCTTTCCACTAGCAGTTCTAGGTAAAGCCATCACGAAGTCCATAGAAATAGACTCCCATTTCCACAGAGGAATTTCCAAAGGTTGCAGTAAACCTCCGGGTCTTTGATGATCAATCTTCACCTTCTGACAAGTAAGACATCTACTAACATACTCCTTCACTTCAATCTTCATCCTAGGCCACCAAAATTGTGGTCTCAAATCTTTATACATTTTGTCACCGCCTGGATGAATAGAATAAGGAGAAAGGTGAGCTTCATCAAGTATTCTCTTCCTCAACTCGGCACTTCTCGGAACATACATTCGACCATGGTAACGAAGGTAGCCATCCTTATCCACCACACAATCTTTAGCTTGCCCAAGTGATATTTTTGCTCGAATGGCGATAAAAGTAGCATCCTCCGGTAAACAAGTACGAATCTCTCGATAAAAATCAGGTTCCGCAGTCAAAGCACCAAGATAATCAAATCCCTTCCCAACAAACTGTATCTGAAGCTTCTGAAATTCGGTTACTAGTTCATCGGGTAAAGTACCAAGAGCATTTAATGAATGACTGTCTTTCTACTCAAAGCATCTGCCACAACATTTGCTTTTCCCTCGTGATAAATCAACTCAGCATCATAATCATTCACCAACTCTAACCATCTTCTCTGCCTCATGTTCAACTCTTTCTGAGTAAAAATGCACCTCAAGCTCTTATGATCGGTGTAAATTCGGCAATGAACTCCAATAAGATAATGTCTCCAAGTTTTCAAGGCATGTACTACAGCTGCTAACTCAAGATCATGAGTCGGGTAATTCACTTCATGAACCCTGAGTTGTCGAGAAGCATAAGCAATGACTTTTCTATTCTGCATCAAGACACATCCCAAACCATGCTTTGAAGCATCACAATATACATCATAATCAGCTTCATCATCTGGTAAAGTTAAAACCGGTGCGGTAGTCAATCTCTTCTTTAATTCCAAGAAGGCAATTTCACATTCATCGGTCCAGATATACTTTGCTTCCTTCTTTAGCAATTGAGTCATCGGTCTTGCTAATTTTGAGAAATCTTTCACAAACCGACGATAATAACCCGCTAAACCAAGGAAACTCCGTATCTCGGACACATTTTTCGGACTTTTCCAATCCACAACCGCCTCAATTTGAGCTGGATCGACCATAACACCGTCTTTGGAAATGACATGACCAAGGAAAGATACCTCGGGCAACCAGAATTCACATTTGGAGAACTTAGCATACCACTTTTGGCGTCGAAGAACACCCAAAATGGTTCGAAGATGAATATCATGTTCTTCCTTAGATTTTGAAAAGATCAGAATGTCATCAATGAATACCACCACACATTTATCAAGATACTCCCGGAAGGTACGATTCATCTGATCCATGAATATAGCTGGAGCGTTAGTCAAACCGAAAGGCATCACATTGAATTCGAAATGACCATACCTCGAGCTGAAAGCAGTCTTCGGAATATCTGCTTCCCGAACGGGAATCTTATGATAACCGATCATAGATCATTTTAGAGAAAGTAGAAGCACCCCGTAACTGGTCAAAAAGATCATTGATACGAGGAAGAGGATATTTGTTTTTGATTGTGACACGGTTCAATTCACGGTAAGCAATGCACATTCGCATAGAACCGTCTTTCTTCTTGACAAATAATACGGGAGCACCCCAAGGAGAAGCACTAGGCCTAATAAAGCCTTTCTCAATTAAATCATCAAGTTGAATTCTCAACTCCTTCAATTCAGAAGGAGCCATACGATAAGGACCTTTGGCAATTGGTCCAGTTCCAGGAACTAGATCAATGGAAAATTCAACATCCCTTTCAGGAGCAATCCCGGGTAATTCATCGGGAAATACATCGGGAAATTCCCGAACAATAGGAACATCCTTTAAAGAAGGAAGAGAAGAATCGGAAGTAGACACTACACATAGAAATGCTTGATGACCCTTCTTTAAAACAGTCAACATTTTCATAGCTGAGATTAACTTCACACTAGCTTGCTTTCTAACCCCTTGATAAGAAATACGAGCACCCAAAGGACTTTTAAGAATAATTTTCTGATCACGGCACTCGAATCGAGCATGATGAGTAGATAACCAATCCCTGCCCAAAATAATATCGAACTCTTCAAGAGGAAAACGTAAAAGATTCGCCGGAAAAATAGATCCATTTATGGATATTGGAATGTCGGAATGAAGATAAGAACATGAAAATACTTCTCCGGATGGTAACGATATAGGAGTAGGTTCTCCTACTGAAGCTTTAAGCGGTAACTTATCGGATAGTCTCATGGAAATAAAAGATAAAGAAGCTCCCGTGTCAAATAAAATTAAACACGGTAAATCATAAATCGAGAACATACCCGTCACAATGTCAGGTTGGGCATCAGCCTCAGCACGGCTCATAATAAAGATACGACCCTTAGGTCGCCCCGAAATAACCGGTGTAGAAACCGTCTTCTTCCTCTCGGGACATTCATTAAACCTATGCCCCGGTTTTTTGACAATGAAAACATACTAGTGGCTTGTTGAAGCAACCAACACCCGGATGAATAGGCCTCTTGCACCGAAAGCACATACGATCTTTAAGATCGTTGTTGTTACTCGGAATAAAGGAACGGTTTCTCTGATTAGCTTGTCCACCCTGGAAGTTTCTCCTCTTGTTTGGAAAAGAGGGAGAAAAGGAAGGACGGGAAGAAGGATATAAAGGCCTCTTGCCATAAGAGTTAGGAGCAACATAAGAAGCACGAGCTTCCTCGGCAATCTCCCTGATAGAACTCGCCGCCCAGATGGCATCATTATAGATCGAGACAAAAGAAGTAGAGCCTCTACTGATCTTCCCCTTTATCTGGGGAGAAAGCTTTCCCAAATAAAAGAAAGCTTTGTCTTCCTCTACCCTAATAAGTCGAGTGGCATAATGAGCCAACTCATTGAACCTCGTAGTAAACTCCTGAACGGATAGCTTTTCTTGCTTGAAATCCATGAACTCCTTCAACTTTTGTTGTCTCAACTCATCGGGATAAAACCTCGCTTCCAAGAGCTCACGGAAACGAGTCCACCCAAAATTAGGCTCCAACTTCGCGGTAGGACCAGAAAGCGTCCACCACTGATCCGCTTCCTTCTCTAAGAAGTGAGAAGCTAGACGGACCTTGTCCTCTTCAAGGACATCGTAAAGAGAAAAACTTTTCTCCATCTCTCGTAACCACACCGAAAGTTTAACGGGATCAACTTCGCCATCATAGGTTTTGGCTTGACTCCTCGATAGCTGTGAAGCAACCCACGTATAACTCCCGTGTCTCTCTCGCTCAGGAACAGGAGTAGGAATCGGATTAGCCTGTTGGTTTTGCTGGTTCTGCTGGTTTTGGATAATTACGGTAAGAGCTGCTAAAATAGTGTTGTCAATCCTCGGAGGCATCTTGCAAAATGAAAACACATATTAGTACTTATCATTTAGCAAGAACAAAGAGACTACAACATAAATCCTAATCTACCCATCTTACCCTTCTATCTCACGGTTTATTATTTCTTAAGGTCAAGTTATTTATGCAAGGGTACACAAACGTGCGTCGGGAGCAAAATAGCTCTGATACCACCTGTGACACCCTCAAATTTGCGGAAAGAAAAAAAATATTTTAAATACATAAAAGATACGAATACAATACGAAGGTGTCATTACAAAATAAAAAGGTTCGTTACAATACGGAATAAAATTCTACAAAAGAAATATACAAGACGGGAGACATATCTCCCGTATAAATACGGAAATAAACTAGTGTATAATAATATACTAACTATGAACCGAATATAGGTCCAAGGTAAAACTTCACTCGCTAGCTCGTCCATGTACCCCAAATATGCAACACCACCTGTTCGACCGCATTAAATATAAACACTGAAGCCACAGTCAGTGGGGAGTAACTCCGAGTTCTCCCAGCCACGAAATGTCGAGTTTAATGAAACATGAAAAACATAAAAGCAATGTATATATAAAATACAAAACCTTAACACATATGATATGCTTTTCATGTTATGAAACCGTTAACTAACATATAACCTATCATATGAAAGCTATCATTTAATTCGATACATAAAATTACTCGAGGTAGGAAGCTTTATGCTGGCTCCGGTTACCAAGTAACATGGCCCTGATACACTCAAACCCTAATCACCGGTAATCATGTGCATCAGTTTAACAACCGTTAATCCAACTCTATCATCCTAGCCGGCTTGCATCTCACCTTCTAGAACTCATAGAATCATACATACATGAAAGACCAATACTTCTACCAACAGGCATAAGTTCTTAGGACCGTCAATAGTCGACTTCTGTAACTCGAGGCTATACCACAAGGTAGGAAAACATCCTAGTCCTAGACTGATCAGACCTAGCGACAACATCTATTCCGTTCCCCGTCCCATGACATAACCGTCTATGAGAAACTCTACTAGGCGACCCCCTAAGCAGAGATGGCTAGTACTTAAGCTGGTTCCAACCCCAAAACGGATTAGGCAACCATGCCCCGACTTGGATATAAACCCACCAAGCCGAGACACAAAAGCTATCAAGCAGTGAACTCCATATGCTCGTTAAAGATAGTACGGGCCTATCAATGTCATGGTCCAAGATACTCATTTAGAATTATAATGGTCAAGACGCCATATACTCATAATTCTCTATGGGTACTTAGTCAACACGACACATATCATACAATCAAACAGTCACGGGAAAACTTCCTATCATGTGACTAATTGCATATAAATCATATTCAAATATCATATAGCCTCATATCTACTAAGGCTCATTCATTCATTTACCAAATAAAACCTTACTTGAAGACAAATTCCCGACCCAAGTCCCGCGACGGGTCATCAATCAATCGGGGCTGACTAGATCTTAGTTTTGACCAAACCCGTTGGATCACCCCGTCTAGAAACAGTCTGTAATCACGATAGACCTTTAACATAAAAAATCAACATATTCAATACATGTTATTTTATTAACTTCTAACATGTGAATTATTATAACATACCAGAACCCCGTTTGACTTAACTGATAGCCAATTAAACTACGATCTCGTCTTATAATTTCTAACATGTGAGAAATAATAATTTTATGAAAAACCTTTTTAATTTAAATATTTTACTTATTAACATTTCCCACTTGCTAAATATTACAAAACACGATAAAAATGACGATAACTCAAAAACCGTCACAAGTCCCAAAGTGGGACCCACGGCTGAGTTGGGCCGGACCCACATGGGCCTGGATGGGCCCCACGGCCTGTTTTGGGCAAAATGGGCTGTTTTGGCCTTTTTAACGGTTTTACTAAAAACCGTTTCTAATTATTTCCCGCATGCTTTAACATAATTAAAACCCGTCAAAACAACACTTAAACAATCAAACATCGACACAACCCAAAGACCAAAACCCGGACCCACCTTGACCAACCCAGACCGGTCTGAACCGGCCTGGACCGGTCTGGTTTGGTCCGGTTCACCTTCCTCTTAAAACCGGTTCACCAAACAACACACTCAAAATGTTTCCAACATGTTTTAATCATCAAACAACTATTTTAACAACCATCATACAAAAATCATGATTAACAATAATTCATCCAAAATCATCAAGAACACAAAACATATTAAAAATTTCCTAAACTACATAAAAATCATAACTTATTAAAAATCATCAAAATTCTTCAAGAACACTAAACTTGTTAAAATTTCATAAACAACATAAAAATCATAACTTATGAAAAATCATCAAAATTCTTCAAGAACACTAAACTTGTTAAAATTTCATAAACAACATAAGAATCATAACTTTATGGAA
>JAIUZE010071571.1:0-34029 GCA_022085475.1 Heliosperma pusillum | reverse complement strand
CCGATTCCTCACCATACCACACGGCTCCTTTGGTCCTCTCTTAGGCCTTGCTATTTTCATTACTTTTGATTACAATATCATAATATCTACATATTTGGTGTAATTAACTTAATCGCTAATTATATTTAATCAATTACCGTAAAATAATTATTAATCGCGAGTCAATTCCGTAACAACAATTTCAAAACCCGACTTCCTAATCCCTCTATATTTACACGGCTCCCTCCACTCCACTACTCACTAACAACTTTTCATTTTTCAACAAATCAAATAAAGATCAAATTATCACTTTCTTTAATCGTTCTTGAGTGTTCTTGAGCGTTCTTCATCCGTTCTTCATCGTTCTTGAGCAAAATCCTCATAAAATCTTCATTTCTTAATTAAATTCGTCCTAAATTATAATTCTAGACCCTCCTCTTCGCTCTCCATCTTCTAGTACGGTTTATTTTCAATTCCGTCAAAATCGTTTTCAACATTTAATTTATGGAAAATCAAGTTTAATTTCTAATAATGTTTTTCTTGTCTTTTCTTATAGGGGAAGATTTTGAAGACGAGTTTGTAGACTCGTATATTTTGGGTGAAGATTAGTAGGAGGGTTTCTTGGTTTATACTTCTTATTTTGGTGCTAATTGACTTGTCTAGCTAAGGTAACGATTCCGAGTTACTCGACGAATATATGTTACATAGCTTTTATTAGCTTTTGGTTTCTTTATTTTTTGGTTCATCTTTGTTTTTGGTTCATGTTATTATGGTTTATGGATTTTTAGTAGTAATATGATAAGTAGTTGTTTTTATCATGTTGTATGAATTTATGACAAGTTTAGTGTTCTTGACAATTTTTTTTATGATTTGTTATAATCATGATTTTTGTATGGATGATTGTTCAAATGGTTGTTTGATGATTAAAACATGTTAGAAATTAATTTGGTGTTTGATGTGGTTGAACCGTGGAGGAGGGCTGAAAACCGGACCCAAACCAGGCCGGTTCAGGCCCGGTCCAGGCCGGTCTGGGTTGGTCAAGGGTGGGTCCGGGTTTTGGTTTTTTGGGTTGTGTCGATGTTTGATTGTTTGGTTGTTGTTTTGACGGGTTTTAATTATGTTAAAGCATGCGGGAAATATTAAGAAACGGTTTTAGTAAAAGTTGGAAAATCTGCCAAAACAGCCCAAACAGGCCCGTAGGCCCATTCAGGCCCATGTTGGGTTCGGCCCAAAAGTCAGCCCGTGGGTCCCACTTTGGGACTTGTGACGGTTTTTGAGTTATTGTTATTTTATCGCGTTTTGTAATAATTAGCAAGCGATAAATATTAATAAGTAAAATATTTAATTAAAAGGTTTTTCATTAAATTATTATTTCTCACATGTTAGAAATTATAAGACGAGATCGTAGTTTAATTTAATATCCTTTTAGGCAAACGGGTTTTGGGGTATGATATAATAATTCACATGTTAGAAGTCTTAATAAAATAACATGAAATGAATATGTTGATTTTATGTCTATGTGGAAAAGACTCTGTTTCTAGCCGGTTTGACCAAACGGGTTTGGTCAAACTAAGATCTAGTCAGCCCCGTTTTGACTGATGACCCGTCGCGGGACTCGGGTCGGGGATTTGTCTTCATGTAAGGTTTTATTTAAGTATTGAATTAGCCTTAGTAGATATGAGGCGATATGATATTTAAATATGATTTATATGCAATTAGTCACATGATAGGATGTTTTTCCCGTGACTGTTGGATTGTATGTTATATGTCGTGTTGACTAAGTACCCATAGAGAATTATGAGTATATGGCGTCTTGACCATTCTAATTCTAAATGAGTAGCTGGGACCATGACATCGATAGGCCGTACTATCTTTAACGAGTATATAGTTCATGGTTAATAGCTTTTGTGTCACGGCCTGGGGGGCTTATCTCCAAGTCGGGGCATGGCATCCTAAGAGTTCCGCTTTGGGAAGGGAGCCAGATTAAGTACTAGCCATCTCTGCTTAGGGGGTCGCCTAGTAGAGTTTCTCATGTACGGTTATGTCATGGGACGGGGAATGGAATAGCTGTTGTCGCTAGGTCTGATCAGTCTAGGACTAGGATGTTTTCCTACCTTGTGGTATAGCCTCGAGTTACAGAAGTCTTCTATTGACTGTACTAAGAACTTATGCCTGTTTGTAGAAGTATTGGTCTTTCATGTTTGTATGATTCTATGAGTTTTAGAAGGTGAGATGCAAGCCGGCTAAGATTGATAGAGTTTGGATTCCCGATTGTTAACTGATTCACATGATTACGTGTTGATTAGGGTTTGAGTGTATCAGGGCCATGTTACATGGTAACCGCTGAGCCAGCATACCAGCTTCCCTACCTCGTGTTATATTTTATTATCGGATTCACATGATAGCTTTCATATGATAGGTTATATGTTAGTTAATTGTTTCATAACATGAAAAGCATATCATATATGTTAAGGTTTTGTATTTTCCATATACATTGCTTTTATGTTATTCATGTTTAATTAAACTCGACATTTCGTGGCTGGGAGAACTCGGAGTTACTCCCCACTGACTGTGGCTTCCGTGTTTATATTTAATGCGGTCGACCAGGTGGTGAATGCATATTTGGGTACATTGACGAGCTAGCGAGCGAAGTATTTACCTTGGACCTATATTCGGTTCTTAGATTGTATATTATTATACACTCGTTTTATTTCCGTATTTATACGGGAGATATGTCTCCCGTCTTGTATAATTTATTTTGTATAATATTATTTCGTTTTGTAACGACCCTTTTTATTTATGACACCTTCGTTATGTATTCTCATATCTTTTATGTATTTAAATTATTTTTTTTCTTTCCGCAAATTTGAGGGTGTCACACATAATGTTATGCCCTCTATTGAAAAGATTTGAAAAAGTTTCTATCATAAGTATGACAAAATCATTTGAGACGATGAAGATCCATAAGTTATTACAAATGACAATGTTCAGATTATGAGTTCCGAAGAATTATAGCAACTGAAATTATCAAGGATTTCTATATCAACTACGATGAAGTTCTATTTCAAAGATCGATAAGTTACATCAATGCATGAATTATTTGAAGTTATATCAAGTTATGTAATCATCAGGGGGAGTGGACACGCGTTGTACTCTTTTTCCTTATCTACGGTTTTGTCCCACTGGGTTTTCCATGGAAATGTTTTAACGAGGCAGCTTGTTATGCGTGTTTGAAGATTAATGTACTCTTTTCTTTCTAGTGTTTATCTCATAGGGTTTTTCTAGTAAGATTTTTTTTAACGAGGCATGTTTTTTTTCAGTAATGGACATCCAAGGGGGAGTGTTATGAAATATATTAATATGGATGTCCATAAGTCACATGTATTATGGATGTCCATGATGTAAGATTATTCTAGACTTCCCTCTTTACCTTCCTATTGCATAACTCCCATATGTATTCATGTATATATAGCCTTATATGCTAATGAGAAAGATACACCTATCTATCATTATCTATTCTACATATTATAACAGAAAGCTGATTGTCATCAAAGAACTATGAAGCATTTCCATAATTTAGCGTCATATACTCTTGCCCCTACTCCATTTATGGAAAAAAGGATCACACATCAGATATATTACATCAAACTTAATATATAGTTGACTTGGTGTATTTTTTCCAAGTTTTATAAAAATTTTAAGTTACATTTTAGTGTGTTGACTTCAAAACTCAACTTTTTATGAGCTTATATGCAATGTTTTCGAGTTCTATTATATTTTTTTAGCTTGATGTTTAAGTGAATAAATTATGAGTCATAATTATATACATGTTTATGCCTCCCCTTAGTCACTTTTGTGACGGTTTGTGCTTAATTATACGATACGATGTCGTTATATGTTATAATGTCGATACTCTCGCTTTTCTGTGCTATTGTGTAGATTTAGTGCGATTCAGATGCAGTCGATCCCTTGCGAAGCGAAATGGACTCAACATTTGAGCTAAAGTAACTATAAATAACATATATCAAGGCTAAAGTAGCTAAGAATTGGGTTGGTAAAGACGGTATAAAAGAAATTGGAAAACTAGGTAAAATATGCAACAGATACTTGTAATAATAGAAAAAGGGAAGAGTCAATTACCAACTAGAAAGATTGTCGAGAAGTAAAGAAACAAAAATAAACTTGCATAACTTTTAATCCAATCTTCGAATTCTTACAAAGGTGTAAGATTCAATCTAATATCTTCAAATTACAATGGTCCTTTGTCTCTCTAAAAGTCGGTCTTCTTCTTTTTTTAGCCTAAAAATCCTTTTAAATTGGCTTTCGGAATTACAAACAGAAGACGAGAAAAAGTCAACGCCGAATGAAATTTCACTATATTTCACTCGACCGGGTTAAATTTTACCCGACGGTAACAACTCCAAAAATGGCCCAAAATCGTAAATTACGACGAGTTAAATTTCACCTAGTCGGGTGAAATTTTACCCGACGTCTTCAAGAGTGCGTGTTTCGTCCATAAAACCGCTTCCGCCTCGATCACTCTCCCGCCGGGTCTTCATGCAATGTACCTACAAATTTAAGTGTAAGTGAAAGGGAACATATTCCGAGTTACAAAAAAGATGATATGGCCAAATAATGACGCGACTATTGCGAAAACTAACTAAAATGACAAGAATTATAAGTTCTAGTGGTACAAATGAGGATCAACATGTCTAAAAAGGAGGGGGTATAAAGAAATTATCACCAGTATCTGACGAGTTGCGTGTTTTCTAAAGTCGTTTTATTTAAATAATTACTTTAAGTATAAATACAAATCTCGTCTTTCATAATTAGGGTATTCTTTTTATTAATTTAGAACTCCTAAAAAATTTCATATTTAGTTTGATTGCAATTGGGTTTATTTTATCAAGAACATCGCTCCTTTAATTCATCCTTGTAATGGGTTAATATTACTCTTTTATTATCAAGTTAATCTTCTAGTTCTTAATTCTTTTGTCAATCTTCTTTCACTTGTCTTTAACCATGTTTTCCCTTAAAATTATTGTTGTTAGTTTAGTTATGATGAGTAGCTAATCCTTTAATCTGGGGTTAAAGGGGATCTAATAAGTTAGAAGAGGGGTTACTTGATTAATTGTTAGTTAAATCATAAGGTTGTCTTTTCATTGTTGCTTTAGTTCTAGTATATTGATTTTGACCAGAATTAATTAACTAGTACCGCATATTAGAATTTTCACCGATCGGGTTAAGACTAATGTAGGCTACGCAATCGCATAGAATAAGTTTAATTACAGCGACTGCATGTTAGACTTAGATCTAAAGGGCATAATTGAGTTCACCGATCTTATGACCTTAGGCAATTAGATTGACCTTTTAATTGATTAAATTCCATCCTTGGATAACATACCAAGTGAACCTGAGACCCTAGACTTTTAAATCTTATTGAATTCATCTTTATTACTTTCACAATTAGTTATAGTTAATACAACCATAAACCCCAGTTTTGCTACCTTTACGACAGGCCTAGTTATTAGCAAATATATTTTACCGCCTCCCCGTGGAATCGATACCCTACTTACCGCTGACTATTAGTTAGTATTGAGTTATGATTACTTTTATTAAGGTGATACGACTCTAGCCTTATCAAATTTGGTGTCGTTGCCGAGGAGGCAACAAATTTCTATTTGTTTTTAATTTAGCTTGTCTTTTTTGTCTCAGGGAACTTTAGTTCTTTGAGACCGTTTTTACCCTTCTTTTTAGTGTTAGTTTATGCCCATGTCTCTTGATAAGGGTAAAGTCGCGTTTCCTAAATAAAAGTAATCCTAACTCAGTACTAACTAGTCCTCCGTGATATGTAAGGATTCAAATCCAGAAGGAGGCGGTGATAATCTATTTGTTATAACTAAGTTCGTCTTAAGGTAAAAATTTCTTGAAGATTTAATTTTTGGTTTACTATTACTAATTGCAATAATAAACGATGAATTCTATAAGAGTAAAAGGTCTAGAGATCAGGTTCACTAGAATGTTATCCGCGGAAGAAATTTAATCAATTAAAAGGTCTATCTTATTGCCTAATGTCATAAGATAGGTCGACTCAATTATGCCCTTTAGATCTAAGTCTAACATGCAGTCCCCATCATTAAACCTATTCTATTCGATTGCGTAGCCTATATTAGTCTTATCTCGGTCGGTGAAAATTCTAATATGCGATACTAGTTAATTAGTTCTGGCCAAAATCAATCTACTAGAATTAAAACAACAATCAAAAGACAACCATATGATTTAATAACAATTAATCAAGTAATTCCCATTCTAACATCCTAGATCCTCTTTAACCCTAGATTAAAGGATTAGCAGCTACTCATAATAACTAAGCTAACAACGATAATATAAATAAAGACAAACATAATTAATAAAATAAAGAAGATGATTAATGATAAGGTTAAAGTCGCGTCACCTTAATCAAAGTAAACCTAATTCACAACAAACTAATAGTCAACGGTAAGCAAGGTATCGAATCCACAGGGAGGCGGTAGTATTCTAATCTGTTAAACTAGGTTCGTCTCTAAAGTAACAATTTCGGGGTTTGAGATTGGTTTCTAAACTAATAGCAATCAATAACAATAACTAATAGCAAACAATAACAACTAATAGTAATATATAACAACTAATAATAAGCAATAACAACTAATAACAAAAGGTTGAAAACAATAAGATTAAAAGTCTAGGGTCTCAGGTTCACTAGGATTATTGTTCCGGGGTAAGGATGAAATCAACTATCATGCAATAAAGGTATCTAAGGTCACAAGATCGGTCGATTCAATTATGCCCTTTAGATCTACAATTTAACATGCGATCGCTATCATTAAACGAGTTCTATTCAATTATCGTTGTAACAACCCGAAAAGTACCCTATTTTCTAGGGAAAATATTTTTACGGATACTTTTCAGCCGATTTAAATTTTAAAGTGGAATTTATTGTTTCCAGTCGAATTTGGAATTTCCGAGTTCGTATTTGGAATTTTTGAGAGATTCCATGAGAATCCCGTTTTTAAGTCAACTTTGACTTTCGTTGACTTTTTCCGACTCGCCTTGTAATTTTGAAGACCGAAATTTTATTTTAAAAAAAAATAATATTTTTAATTTATTTTTATTAAGATTTATTTGGATTTATGATAATTTAATATAATTATTTTGAATTTATTCGGAATTAAAGAGAGGGTTTTACGAATTAAACCCGAGCGTCATTTAACTATTTCCGAGTCATCTTAAATCCCGAAACAAACCCGAAACTCGACTTTGGCATGAGTCACACGCCCATGTCACCTTTTTCCACTCACTTTAGATATTTTTAATTAATATGATTAAACTAATAATAGTATCTAAGATATTTATAACTTTATCGATCCGTTAACTTAAATTACGCAAATCGTTTACAAAACAGACCCGATTAATACCCAAATCACACGGCTCCTCTCCTCTCTTAAGCTAGATATTTTTCCTTTCTTTTCATTACAATAACATAATATCTAGATATTTGGTTTAATTAACTTAATATCTAATTATATCTAATCAATTACCGTAATATCATTATTAAACCCGAGTCAATTCCGTAACAACAATTTCAAAACCCGACTCATAAATTCTTCTATAACTACACGGCTACTCTCCACCATTACTCACTAAATACCTTTTCATTTTACAATAAATCAACTTAAGATCTAATTAATATTTTCTTTAATCGTTCTTCATCGTTCTTCGTCGTTCTTGAGCAAAATCGTCACAAAACCTTCATTTCTTATTCAAATCCTTCCTAACTTATATTTCTAGAATCTCCTCTTCGCTCTCCATCTTCAAGTACGGTTTATTTTCAATTCCGACAAAATCGTTTTCAACACTTTAATTATGGAAAATCAAGTTTTAATTCTAACAATATTATTCTTGTCATTTCTTATAAGGGGAAGATTTTGAAGACGAGTTTGGTGACTCGTCTATTTTGGGTGAAGATTAGTAGACGGGTTTTTCTTTACTTCTTATTTTGGTGCTACTTGATTTTGCTAGCTAAGGTAACGATTCCGAGTTACTCGACGAATTAATGTTACATACCTTTAGTTGTTGTTTATGATTTATGGTTTTTAATTAGTAACATGATAAGTTGTTATTTTTATTATGTTGTATGAATTTTTGATATGTTTAGTGTTCTTGATAAATTTGGATGATGGTTCATAATCATGATTTTTGTATGAATGATGGTTGAATTGGTTGTTGTTAATTAGAATCATGTTAGAAATAAATTGGTATGGTGGTTGGTGGTGGCCGAATTGGGTGGCTGGAAAAACCAGCCCAAACCAGGCCGGTTCAGGCCGGTTCAGGCCCGGTCCAGGCCGGTCTGGTTGGTCCATGTTTGGTCCTTGTGGGTTGTGTCGATACTTGATTGTTTTGTTGTTGTTTTGACGGGTTTTAAATATGTTAAAGCATGCGGGAAATATTAAGAAACGGTTTTAAAAATGACGACTCAAAACAGGCCCAAACCAGGCCCGTGGGCCCAGTCCAGGCCCGTGTCTTGTCCGGCCCAAATCAGCCCATGAGTCCTCACTTTGGACTTGTGACGGTTTTTGAGTTATTGTTATTTTATCGTGTTTTGTAATATTTAGCAAGTGAGAAATGTTAATAAGTAAAATATTTAATTAAAAGGTTTTTCATAAAATTAATATTTCTCACATGTTAGAAATTATAATACGAGATCGTAGTTTAATTGATATCCTTTAAGTCAAGCGGGGTTTTACGTAAGATTTAATAATTCACATGTTAGAAGTTTTAATAAAATAACATGTAATGAATATGTTGATTTTTATGATCAAGTCTATGTGGTAAAGACTCTGTTTCTAGCCGGTTTGACCAAACGGGTTTGGTCAAACTAAGATCTAGTCAGCCCCGTTTTGACTGATGACCCGTCGCGGGACTCGGGTCGGGGATTTGTCTTCAAGTAAGGTTGTATTTATTTAATGAATTAGCCTTAGTAGATATGAGGCGATATGATATTTGAATGATGATTTATATGCAATTAGTCACATGATAGGAAGTTGTTTCCGTGACTGTTTAATTGTATGATTATGTCGTGTTGACTAAGTACCCATAGAGAATTATGAGTATATGGCGTCTTGACCATTCTAATTCTAAATGAGTATCTTGGACCATGACATAGATAGGCCGACTATCTTTAACGAGCATATGGAGTTTCACAGCTTGATAGCTTTTTGTGTCCCGGCGTGTGGGTTTAATCCAAGTCGGGGCATGGTGCCTAATAGTTCCAATTTTGGGAAGGGAGCCAGCTTAAGTACTACCCAACTCTTTAGGGGGTCGCCTAGTAGAGATTCTTGTGTACTTTTGGTCATGAGACGGGGAATGGAATAGCTGTTGTCGCTAGGTCTGATCAGTCTAGGACTAGGATGTTTTCCTACCTTGTGGTATAGCCTCGAGTTACAGAAGTCGAGTATTGACTGGACTAAGAACTTATGCCTGTTTGTAGAAGTATTGATCTTTCATGTTTGTATGATTCTATGAATCTTAGAAGGTGAGATGCAAGCCGGCTAAGGTTGATAGAGTTTGGGTTACCGGATGTTAACTGATTCACATGATATTTTGTATGATTAGGGTTTGAGTGTATCAGGGCTACGTTTTAAATGTAACCTCTGAGCCAGCATACCAGCTTCCCTACCTCGTGTTATAGATTGTTAACGGTTTCACATGATAGCTTTCATATGCTAGGTTATATGTTAGTTATTTGTTTCATAACATGAAAATCATATCATATATGTTAAGTTTTGTATTTTCCATATACATTGCTTTTATGTTATTCATGTTTAATTAAACTCGACATTTCGTGGCTGGTAGAACTCGGAGTTACTCCCCACTGACTGTGGCTTCCGTGTTTATATTTAATGCGGTTGGCAGGTTTGTGATGCATACTTTGGGTACATTGACGAGCTAGCGAGCGAAGTATTTACCTTGGACCTATATTCGGTTCTTAGGATTGTATATTATTATACACTTTTTTATTTACGTATTTATACGGGGAATATGTCTCCCGTTTTGGATATTTCTTTTGTATAATATTATTCCTTTTTTTTGTTATGAACCTTTTTATTTAAGACACCTTTGTTATGTATTCTCATCTTTTATTTAGTTAAATTACTTGGTTTTTTTCTTTCCGCAAATTTGAGGGTGTCACAATCGTAGCCCATCGTAGTCTTAACCCGGTCGGTGTTAATCCTAATTCGCGAGACTAGCTAATTAATCCTGGCCAGTAATCAAACAACTAGAATTAAAACGATAATCAAACGATAACCATGCAATTGCAATTCAATTAATTAATCTACCCCTTATAACAATCCTAGATCCCCTTTCAACCCTAGAAAAGGATTTAGCTACTCATAACGATATAAACAACAACAATAATAATTAAAGTAAACATGATTAACAACAATGAAAGGATGAACAAAGAATAATTAAGGAACTAGAAAATAATTAACTGAATAACAAGGAAGATTGAAGAATACCGATTACAAGTTGAACTAAAGACAATCGTCTTTGATGAATAAAATCCAGAGGCAAAGAAAGCTAAATTAGGTTTTCTAATATTAAAGCATGAAAAGCATAAAAAGCATAAAAAAGCATAGCTAATTATGAAAGACGAGCTTTCCTTTTATAATACAAAAAATCTAATTAATTAGGTTTGATAAGTGTTAATTTGTATGATTTAATCCCCTCATTTTAGCTCGATTTGATATGGTTTATCCACTTTAAGAAGTGGTTTTATGAGCTAATCTCTCCTTTGCAGTATTTCTCGTGCTTTAATGTCATTTGTAGGAATTGAGTCGTTTCTACTTCAAATCCCGTCATTTGAAGGAAATATGAGCAAGGAAAAGCTAAGAAGGACGATTAGATGAGGTTAAGATGGCATGCTATAAATATCTAGAGGTTCCGAGTCAAAGGGAACAAGTTTCAAGTCATTCCGAGCTCATATGCACAAGTTGCGACGGTTTTGCTATTCGTCGACGAAAGTCGTCTCAAACCTCATGCTCCGACCCTTAACCCTTGGGGACATGATCAAGCTCAAATAGGGGAGGAAATGAGGCCTAAGAGGTGTTAATTACGTTCCCGTTCAAATCTAAAGTCAATGGAGTCAAGGTAGATCAAGTCACGTACCAAAGGAGATGAAACGAAAGTCAATTGACCAAGAGTGCAACTTCCCCGATCGGGGATCCATAAACCCGATCGGGTATGTCTGCTGATGAATGCTTCTTGGCTCTTCTTCTACCAAGCCTTAATGGAGTGCTTTATTAGGTTGTCTAGGGTATGAATTTGGACGTAACACAGCAGCCTCTCAACCCTATAAATAGCCTATGCATCACACACAACTAAAATGTACAAAAACACTTCTCTATTTAGTTTAGTTTTTCTTCTTTCTCTCATCTTTCTTAGTTTTAGTTTTCTCTAGTTTAGTTTAGTTCTAAGGTTTTCTTCAATTGTAATTGTTCTACTTGTAATTGGAATTCTAGTTTCCGGGTTTGCATTTTCCTATTCAAGTTCCTATTCCATTTCAATCTTTGCTCATCCTTTCCGGTAATCCTTATTCTTGTTTTTACATTTCCTTTATCATGTTTACCATTCTTAGTTTTATAATCTTAGTTTCCCTTTCATTGTTAATCATGCATAAGTAATCTTTGTTCTAGGGGAAGGATTAACATGTCTAATTAATTTATAAGTATAAATTGATTCCGGGTCGAATTGTTTTTTTTGTCTCTGTTTCTTGCTTGAATTTCGTGATAGACTTTGTTTAAAGGCCATAAACAATTGTTTGTACTTCTCAATTTCCGTCTCAAGGGCGAGAGTCGAGATGAAAATTAAAGGACTGGCAAGAATAGTTTAATGACCTAACCAGGCTGAGAGGACGTTAGGACCCATTAAAAAGTCGGTACGAATCCGAGAGGAATATACCGCTACAAGACTTGGACAACTATGATTTTTCTAAACCCGTAATCAACTTTGCTTTTAAATTGATTAGCATGTGAACCCCGATCCCTAGATCCTTTTCTTTATTGTATTGTTATCATAGCATTTATTAATTAGTGACAACATTTGCCAATCATACAAGATAGAGTTCTAACCATAACTATTCACAAGTATCTCCCGTCTCCCCGAGATCGACCCCTTACTTCCCTAATTATATTAATTTGTTGTTAGCCTAGTTTGGGTTATTTATCTTTGATTAGGGTATGCGACAACCCTGTCAAGGTTAAAGTTTAGGAAACTATGAAAAAGCCGTCGAAAAACTAGGTTGCTCGATCGAGCATGGGTATGTTGCTAGATCGAGCAACCTTCAGCCCGAATCGATCGAGCAAGGCACTATGCTCGGGCGAGCAACCCTTCTTTTGGCTCGTTTCTTTGGTTTTCTTCATTCCTTCTCTTTCGTTCTCGATTCCCGTGCCTAACCTTCTACGATCCGACTCCACCATGCTGCATATCAACTCAAAAAGCTCCAAATGCATCCAATCTGCATTAAAACATAATAGAAGCGGCAGAATCGATATTCTAGCTAAAATAGCATAGAAATAAGCCAGGAAAGACGGTAAATCGAGCTATATGTAACTAAGGGAAACATAAAATATGTATATATATAATGATCATCAATTAACAAAGTAATTGATAAACAAGAACTTAAACTAATAACAACACGAGTGGAAGAAATACAATTACGGAATTCAAAGGTTTGATGAACTAAAGAAATAAACTTGTAGATCTAGAAGAATATGAGTGAGTAGCAAACTAATTCTAAAATTTTTTAGGGGTTTTTAAGTAAATAAAGCGCGCCCTAATTATGGAAGACGAGATTTGTATTTATACTAAAACAATAATTAACTAAAACGACGCTAGGAAACTCGTAACTCATCAGATATTGGGTTGCTCGATCGAGCAAAGGTGAATCTGCTCAATCGAGCAAAGGTGAATCTACTCGATCGATTTGCGCTCTCAACTCTGCGCCATGAATTTCAAACAGCTGCCATTTCTTCGTTACTTATCGGAATTCGACGTGTGACTTATCATTGGAAAGCTAAGAGAAAGCGATTTGCTTTTCCAAGAAAATCATATTGATAGGAAATTTAGAACACAAGATATTAAAGTTTGAAGTTGACACTTGTGAAAGCAACCATTCTTTCTTCTCATTTTACATTTGTTTGGTCTTTCCAACTAATTTCTTTGACATTCCCTCTTGTTTCTTTCTTGATCCTCATGGCAACCGTAAATTCTCCAAATGGCAAGTCCATTTCTCTTTTCAAGGGATCCAATGCATCCGAATCACAACGAATCTACACAATAGCACATAAAAGCGAAAGTATCGACATTCTAACAAATAATGGCATCTAATCATATAATTACGCACAAAATAGTCACAAAAGTGAATAAGGGGAGGCATAAACATGTATATAATTATGACTCATCATCTCTCAAATCCGAGCTCGTACCATTTGATCCTGAACCAGAAAAGACTCTTCGTCCTATGATGAGTCCATTTTATATATAACTTAACTCCCTAATTTAGCTCGGTTTATTTGATTATGGCACTTCTTTTAATGTGTTTGTGATCTAATTATGTGTTCGAGGTGTATTGCTTGTGTTAATTACATTTTGTAGGAATCTAAGCATTTAGAGGGTTTTTCCTAGCACATTAGCAAGTACCAAAGTCCACCAAGCTAATGGAAGCAATATGGACCATGGAAGGATACTATGGGAAATGACAAGCCTGATATGTCTAGTTTTTATATGATTTTACTCCCTAATTTAGCTCGATTTTACATGATTACTATACTTTGTTTAGTATTTTTATGAGCTAATTACGTGTTCGAGGTGCATTGCTCGTTTTTGCTATGTTTTGTAGGAATCTAAGCATTTAGAGGCTTTTTCCTAACACAATTAGCAAGTACCAAAGTCCAACAAGCTAATATGGACCATGAAAGCAAAAAGACAAGCCAAGCATGAAGATTTGTCAAATGGATTGAAATGAAAATGAACCGGAGAATTAAGGTGTTTAAAGGCATAGCTTAGGATTCCTTAAGCATTAAATGGAGAAATTAAGACAATGTGCTCGGATCAAAGAGGCCCCGATCGGGGCCTGGGAACCCCAATCGGGGTTTGGCTTCTGTGACTCAACCGTTTCAAGTCCCCTCTCCCTATATAAAGGAGAGGGACTTCGACACTTAGAGACACCTTTCATCATATCTTTTACTCATATTTCACATATCTTTCATAGCTTTAACACACAAGTTTTTCTTAGTTTCATAATTAGTCAAACATTTAGTTATTACTTTGTCAAACATTTGGTTACATTTTGAAGTTATATTGCAATCTTTCCATTCAACCATTTGGGTTATTCGTTCTTCATTTCCGAGTTATATTTCTCTATTGCGGTAATCCTAATCCTAGTTTTTATTCATTTCCGTCATTTTCCTTACGAATCATTTAGTTAATCGTAGCATTAGTTAATCATAGTTTCATTGTTTTCTACATTAGAATTGTTAGTTTGTCATTCACTTAGTGTAGTATACTTTATTAACAAGTTGTTTTCATTTATAATTTCATATTCATCATGTTTATTATATCAAATAGTATTAGTTTAATTATCAATATGAGTGAGTAGTTCCATTTGTCTAGGTATTAAGGAAGCCATGCATATTTAGTAAGTTGTAAATATTAAAATAAGGATGAACTAATATTGTTAAATTGTTTCTATCACATGCTTGTATTGTTTTGTTAATCTTTGTTATTTGGCCAATTGCATCGGTTAAATTTGTTAATTCATTCTATAAGTCGAGAGGCACGGAATCGGATTAGACTAAGCATGTATAGTAGGGCGACTCTAGTTATAACGAAAGTTCTCTAGGACTCGACCTAAGGTTAACATTAATATCGAGAGATGGGTGTCTTTAGCCTAAACAATTAACAATATTAAGAATTCCTATGTTTAACATGAGCATTTACGTATTTGCATGAGTGACCCGACTCCCGTAGACTCTTTTAATATTATTGATTTACACCATAGTTAGCTAAACATCAAACCAAACCAAACTGTTAAACCGACTTGATAGTAGTCCATTCATAGCATTTCATAAAGAAATTCCCGTCTCCTTGTGTTCGACCCCTCGTACTACATTTATTTGTGTCTAGGGAAATTTATCTTTGCATAGGTGTGCGATATATCCTATCAAATTTTGGCGCCGTTGCCGGGTGATAAGTGAATATTTGTATGATTTTAATCCCCATTTTAGCTCGGTTTTGTATGTCATTTGTGCTTTGTTAAGCCATTTAATGAGCTAATATCGTCTTCTAGGCGAATTCCATGTTTTAACCTGTTTTGTAGGGAAAGTGACGTTTCTACGCCCTTTTTCTATATTTCCGAGCATTTGCCTAGAACCCGACGATTTGAGAAGCGAGCTTGACCAAGTCAAAGGTACTCCAAGAAGGTTCACTAATTCAAAAGAAAGAAGAAGCAAAGACGATTTCACAGTTGTCAGAAGATCGATCAGTTAGGCGAAGAAATCATCATTTTACATCAAACCCTATCAACAAACCCGACTCAAAAGGTCAATGGGGTCAATGAAAGTCAAGTTATTCACCAAGGGAGATGAAACGAAAGTCAAAGAGTGAAGAACACCACATACCCGATCGGGTAAGTGGTAAACCCGATCGGGTATGTCTCCTGATCCGAGCAAATGTTTCGACTTCCTCCTTTTTGTCCTATGTGATGAATGCATGACCCCTTCCCCACGAAACCTAGCCTATATAAGGAGTGTTTCAGCACACACCTCTACACACTTCCCTTTTTACATAACCCTAGATTAGTCTTAGAAACCCTAGCCTCCATTTTCCCTTAAAAATCGTCTTTTACATTTCTCCTTTTATGTTTAGATCTCTCTCTTCTCTTATGCCTATTTTGCTAGTTTAGAAATAATTAAAACTTCAGGTTCTTAGTTCTTTTATATTATTCAAGTATTGTAATACATGGATCGTCAAAGATATGCAAGGAAATTCTATTTGGATATTTATATTTCATCATTATCGCTATTTGATCGTCATGTAGGTATTTCTGTTTTAACTTTTGTTTAAGTTCTTTATGTTTTTTATTTGATCATTGTTTTCTTTACATGTTGTTTTAGATTCAATTTAAATACCGTTGTAATCATTTTATTTCATTAGATCATTGATTTAGAATTGTTATTATCATCTTATAATATCAAAAATCAATAAACATGTCTAGCCTAGTTTTAATTGTTAAAATCAATCTAGATCTAAATACTATTATGAGTGAGTAGTCACCTTTCTAGGGTGTAGAGTAGCCATGTGACCGGACCTGTCGCAAGCCCGATACAAAGATAAATTACCCAGACTAGGCTAATAACAAATTATTGTAATTAGGGAAGTAGGGGTCGCTCCTCAGGGAGATGGTGTTTCCTATAGAATGTGAAATGTCTCGCAATTGGGTCTTATCTAACGAACATCTGGGTTTTGAGGATTTGATTTCTAAACTAATGAGAAGCATAAATGAAAACAAAATAAAAGCAAACTAAAATGACAACAATAAAGCTAATAATGAATTAACAATGATGAAAAACATCTATGGAAGTAGGTTCACACATGTAGATTAACATATTGATGCAATTGGATATGGAACATGCAAATAATTCATTGTGAGTTCGTAAGAATGATGTGTTCATTACAATCATAGATCAGATGGTCTAGCAGGCTTTTAGGCAATTTACTAGGTCTTAATCCACCATGTCAGGCTTTGTCTATTCAATTCACATATCTCTACCTTGGAAAAGAATTCCATTCTAGTCAATGATTTTGATCAGGAATCGTCAACTATCGTTATAGTCCAAACATGCATAGACACAATGTTTTAAAAGCACAATTTCTTTTATCCAATTATCATCTTTTAATCAATCTAACATGGCTACCCTACACCCTAGAAAGGTGACTACTCACTCATGATAATGTTCAAACCTAAGATGTTGTTAATAATGAAAACTAGGATAGTCATGTTTATTTGGTTTTGACAGTATTTTAAGACTCTTTATATAGCGATAATAACGACACTAAATTGACAATCTAATGGAATGAAATGACGATTATAACGGTACTAAAATGAATCTAAGATAATATGTAAAGAAAATAACAATCAAATAGAAAACATAAAGACATTAAACAAAAGATAAAATAGGAATACCTAGATGGCGATCAATGACGATAATGACAACAATAATAGAAATTCCTTGCATAGAGTAGTCGATCCACGAATTACAATACTTGTACCCAACAAAGTAGATTACAAAGATGAAATTCCTATTGATCTAAGCTAAGGATTTGATGTAGCAAAGGCAGAGATAAACTAAGAAACTAAAGACAAAAAGAAGAAGAAAATGAGAGAAGAGAGGCTAGTTCTCCCTCCTCCTAATCTAGGTTTTCTAATGAGAAGTGTAGAAGAGAATTGTGTAAAGAGGATGTGTTAAAGTGTGGTGGCTAAAGCTCTTTATATAGCATTAGGGTTTCGTGGGGGAGGGGTCATGCATTCATCACATAGGACAAAAATGAGGAAGTCGAAGCAAAAGTGCGGATCAGCAGACATCCCCGATTGGGTTCACCACTTACCCGATCGAGTAAGTTTCACTCTGGGTCCTTTGACTCTCGTTTCATCTCCCCTTGCATATGACTTGACTTCCATCATCCCCCTTGACCTCTTGAGTCGGGTTTGTTGATAGGGTTTGATGTAAAGCGATGATTTATTCGCCTAACTGATTGATCTTCCGACAACTGCGACATCGTCTTTACTTCTTCTCTCTTTTGAGCCAGTGAACCTTCTTGAAATGCCTTCGACATGGTCAAGCTTGCTTCTTCAAATCGTCGGGTTATAGGCAAATGCTCGGGAATATAGAAAAAGGGCGTAGAAACGTCACTTTCCCTACAAAACATGTTAGAACATAGGAATTCGTCTAGAAGACGATATTAGCTCATAAAATGGCTTAACAAAGCACAAATGACATACAAAACCGAGCTAAATTGGGGGTTAAAATCATACAAATATTCACTTATCAAACTCCCCCAAGCTAAACCTTTGCTTGTCCTCAAGCAAACATAACAAACAATACCAGGACAAGGGTTGCAAGCATTGGCTACTACACCATCAAGAAACAATTTCATCGTAAAACTTTGAAAACATAATGAATCATAACCCAAAAACAACGTGGGCAAGAATTATACATAAACATGGCTGAGATTTACATAACGGCGCAGCACAAAGAATTTCACTACAGAATTTCGGCTCTTGCATGATCTTTTGACAAATGGACTCTCACGGCACACTCGAACACTCATGTATGTAAAAGGTGATTTCTTTATATGTAAATGTTTTTGAGACACTCACCTATCTACGACTTATGAAAAATGTGTCCGCAGTCTAATATGGTAAACAATTCAAAACACAAGTCAAAGATCACAATGCACATAGAAAAGAAGCCGGAAAAAGTAGATATGAAGAAGGCTTTGGGAAATGGGTGAAAGGTGGACAAACAGTTATGGTCATGTGAAGTTTTGAATGAGCTAGCAACTGACCAATGATAAATGAATACTCAATCCAAACTTTCGATTAATTCCCAAAAAGACGAATAACGAAGCCAAAAGGAACAAGTGGCTTATTACACACGAAACACAAGAGTGAACTCCTTCTAAACATTGAATTGACATTTCTTAGGAGATACTCACAACTTCTTCTTTTATTTCTTTTTCTTTCTTTTTCGATTTTTTTCATTTTCTTTTTTTTTTCTATTTTTTCTATTTTTTTTCCTTTTGAACATAACATCACTTCTTGAACATTGTCGTTCTCCCAAATTCACTTTGACGTAAAGGAACAAATCTTCTCAAAAGAGCACCCATACACCATAGTCTAGCTACTAGCTCAACAAGGTAGGCAGTTTTTATATATGTAGCTATTATTTTGTGAAACATTTGTATGAAGGGGTTGATTTTGAGGGGTAATTCAAAGTGAAAAAGGCTTCAAATTTTAGTGAATCATGAATGCAATGCTTATAGAAATGAAATGAGAACCATACTTATGCGTTTTGACATGACACATATCACAAGGAGAACTACACACACCTAAATGAGACTGGGTATAGATGTACCAGTCTAAGGAGGTTCTAACTTACAATATATGTAACTTGCCAAATGTCAAGATCAAGCGTACTCATCTATAGATTCATTCCATGCCTACTGTGTACAAGACTTCCCCATGTATGCACAATTCAATGAATATTGAAATCATTATCTTTTGAAAGCTCTAAGTTTGGGAAATGTAACATGATAGCATAATAAACAAGCAAGCAAAGCACGAAAAGCTTTCAATGATGTTCAAAATTTTAAATTTTCTCTTATTCAAAAAGTTTGAAAAATATAAACAACTAAAATGCAGAATGGGAAAATGCAATCCCTCCCCCAAGCTAAACATCACATTGTCCTCAATGTGAGCACACAGGCTAAATATGCAACGAGATGCTTAATGGGAAGAAGGGTAAAAAGGGAAAATAATGAAAGGAGAGTGAAGCTTACTAGTGAGCGCGGACTCCCCCAAGCTAGTCTTTTGAACTCGACAAGGAAGGTCTTTATAGGTTCTTCAAAAACTCTTTCATCTGCAAAGGAAATCTAACAAAACAACGAAAAAGGGAAAGCAAAAATAAAATGCAAAAAGAAAGGAAACACGGGTTGCCTCCCAAGAAGCGCTGGTTTAACGTCTCGCTCGACGAATTTTTCTATGAAATCATCTGGTTGGGGATTGACGCTCTATATAGACAATATCTAAGCATCCTATCATGGAATTGCTATAGTAGAGTTTCAATCTGTGTCCATTGACCATGAATTTTTCACCATTACTAGCCATTATTTCCACATAACCGTATTTGCTCACATATGTGACAGTGAATGGTCCAGACCATCTTGATCGAAGTTTTCCCGGAAAAATTTTCAAACGGGAGTTGAAGAAAAGTACTTGGTCACCGACATTAAATTCTTTTCTGATTATCCTCTTGTCGTGCCAACGCTTCGTTTTCTCTTTATAGATCCTAGAATTCTCGTAAGCTTGCAAACGAAATTCTTCTAGCTCATTCAGTTGCAAAAGTCGTCTATCAGCGCTAAGCTTAGTGTCTAAGTTGAGTTCTTTGATAGCCCAGTGAGCTTTGTACTCTAACTCGACAAGGAGATGACAGGCCTTTCCATAAACTAACCGATAGGGAGATGTTCCAATCGGGGTTTTGAAAGCTGTGCGATAAGCCCATAAGGTGTCATCGAGCTTATTATTCCAATCTGTTCTAGATCTTGAGACTACTTTTTGAAGAATTGTTTTTAGCTCTCTGTTCGAAACTTCTACTTGACCGCTGGTCTGAGAGTGGTAGGCTAAACCTTGTCTGTGATACACACCATACTTGGCAAGCAGTGTGTCTAACTGCTTTTCTCCAAAATGAGTTCCTCGATCACTTATCACGGCTCTGGGTACACCAAAGCGCGGAAAGATGATCTTCTTAAATAGTCGTATCACAGCTCTAGCATCATTGGTGGGAGTGGCAATTGCTTCTACCCACTTTGAAACATAGTCGACAACGACTAAAATGTAACGATTTCCATTACAAGAAGGGAATGGTCCTTGATAGTCAATACCCCAGACATCGAATATCTCGACTTCTAATATGCCGTTTTGAGGCATTTCATGTCTTTTGGATATTTGACCCATTCGTTGACAAGCATCACAAGCCATAACAAAGTCTTTTGAATCTTTAAACATCGAGGGCCAGAAAAACCCAGATTGTAGGACTTTGGCTACGGTCTTGGACGAACCATGATGACCACCATAAGCAGATGAGTGGCATCCTTCTAAAACGCCTTTTACTTCCCACTGGGGGATACAACGTCGATACAGACCATCTGAACATTGCTTGAAAAGATAGGGGTCATCCCAAACAAAGAATTTTGCATCATGCAAAAATCTGTTTCTTTGGTTATAAGAAAGGTCGGAAGGTAGCTGGCGACTGACAAGAAAATTGGCAATATCAGCATACCAAGGAGAAGAGTCCGCAATTACCATTAATGAATCATCAGCAAACGAATCATTAATTGGCATCGGTATTCCTATTTCAGTTACTCTTATCCTTGAGAGGTGGTCAGCGACTACATTCTCTGCTCCTTACTTATCCCGGATCTCTAAATCAAACTCTTGAAGGAGTAAGATCCATCGGATAAGTCTATGTTTTGCCTCTTTCTTTGAAAGCAGATATTTCAAGGCAGCATGGTCACTGTAGACAATCACTTTTGATCCTATTAAGTACGAGCGAAATTTGTCTAAGGCATAGACAATGGCGAGAAGTTCTTTCTCAGTGGTGGCATAGTTGATTTGGGCAGGATCTAGGGTTTTACTAGCATAATAAATTGCATGAAGGAACTTTTCCTTTCTTTGCCCTAAAACAACTCCTACGGCATAATCACTCGCATCGCACATCAATTCAAAAGGAAAATTCCAATCAGGTGACTGGATTATAGGTGCGGTGATCAAAGCACGTTTGATTTTATTAAATGCCTCAAGGCATTCCTTTGTGAAAATGAAATGTGAATCCTTAAAAAGGAGCTCAGTCAGGGGCTTCGCTATCTTTGAAAAATCTTTTATAAATCGTCGGTAGAAACTGGCGTGGCCAAGGAAACTTTTGATTCCTTTTACCTTAGCAGGTGGCGGCAGCTATTCAATAACTTGGATCTTAGCTCGATCCACTTCTATACCTCTTTCTGAAACGATGTGGCCTAAAACAACACCTTCGTTCACCATGAAGTGACATTTTTCCCAGTTGAGAACAAGGTCGACTTCTTCACAGCGTTTTAGAACTCTGGATAGATTTGTCAAACAATTATCAAAGGAAATGCCATAGACGCTAAAGTCGTCCATAAATACTTCCATGATAGATTCAACAAAATCTGGGAAGATACTGGTCATGCAACGCTGGAAAGTGGCAGGTGCATTACACAAGCCAAATGGCATTCTGCGATAAGCAAAAGTACCATAGGGACAGGTGAAGGTGGTTTTCTCTTGGTCCTTATGGTGAATAGGAATTTGGAAAAATCTTGAGTAACCATCTAGATAGCAGAAGTATTTGTGACAAGCTAACCTCTCTAGCATTTGATCGATGAAGGGTAGAAGATAGTGATCTTTCCTAGTTGATTGATTCAGCTTTCTGTAGTCAATACACATACGCCATCCCGTCACAATCCTTGTGGGGATGAGCTCATTTTTCTCATTTTTGACTACTGTTGTTCCTCCTTTCTTGGGAACAACTTGAACAGGGCTAACCCATTTAGAGTCAGAGATTGCATAGATTATGCCAGCATGTAGCAATTTCATAACTTCAGTTTTAACTACTTCCTGCATGTTAGGATTAAGACGGCGTTGACCTTGAACGCAAGGTTTTTGGCCCTCTTCTAAGTTGATTCTATGCATGCAGAAGTCAGGGCTTATGCCTGTTAAATCTTCAAGTTTGTAACCTATTGCCTTTCTATGTTTTTTCAAGATAGTCAATAGTGAGGTTAACTGATTTTCTTGTAGGAGAGCACTCACTATGACTGAGCAATATTCAGATTCATCTAAAAAGGCATATTTTAGATTCGAGGGAAGAGGTTTTAGTTCAGGTTTATGTACTTCTGCCTTGACAGGAGTATCAATTAAGCTTATGAACTCTCTGATTTCTTCTGGCGGTATCTCTTTTCCAGTCAGATCCTTTTCTAGCTCACTGATCTCGAAATTGTCATTCTCAGAGATATCCTCCAACAATAAGATTGCTTCTAAAGGATCCTCAATTATTGATGGATACAGAGATTCATCAATAATGGAGTCGACAATATCAATGAAGCAGCAAGGCTCCTCTAGCATGGGGCTTTTCATTGCACTGTTTAAGTTATAGGTGACTTTATCATCACCTACCTCTAGTGTCAGTTTTCCATTCTTAACATCGATTACTGCTCCGGCAGTGTGTAAGAATGGCCTTCCTAAAATAATAGGGATTTGAGAATCTTCAGCCATATCTAGCACAATAAAATCGACGGGAATGAAAAATCTTCCTACTTTGACAGGCACATCTTCTAAAACTCCTATAGGTTGTTTTAAAGAACGGTCTGCCATTTGCAGAGTGATACTAGTACATTTGAGAATTCCCATATTCAACTTTTCGCATATGGAATAGGGCATGACGCTTACACTAGCACCTAGATCGTATAGAGCTTTATCGATTGTGTAGGTGCCTATAGTGCAAGGTATAGAGAAACTACCTGGATTCTTTAACTTAGGAGGGGACTTATTTTGCAATAAAGCACTGCACTCAGCTGTGAATGCTATGATTTCAACATCATCTAAAGTCCTCTTCTTAGTTAAGATATCCTTCATGAATTTTGTGTAAGAAGGAATTTGAGTGATTAGTTCAGTGAAGGGAACCGTTACTTGGAGGTTTTTGACTACTTCCATGAATTTGCTAAACTGGGTTTCCTTATGATTTCTCCTCAAACGTTGGGGAAATGGAACTTGGATTTTGATGGGTTCATTTTCAGGTTTGTTTTCCGCTTCCTTAGCGGTGGATGGTTGAGAATATTTTTGGCTCTCTACTTGTGTTGGCTCAACTATTGTTTTGTCGGTTTGCTGAGGTTCCTTATAAGTGGTACCACTCCTAAGGGTTATAGCATTAGCGGTGTCCCTCGGTTGCTCACCATGAGGTGGGAGTTGGCCTTGTCTTCTTTGGGCATTAGAGGCAGCCAATTGGGCCATTTGAGTTTCAAGCATCTTGATGGCATCATTTTGAGCTTGATCACTCTTTTGAAGTTGAGCAAACATTGAATCTTGTTTTTGAACAACTTGGAGAAGCATGGATTCAATTTTGCTCAAGCTTGAATCATTGGGTTGGCTTTGATTTTGGGGTGGTTGGTGTTAAGGTTGGTGTTGGTGTTGGTAAGGTTGATTGAAGTTAGGTTGAAATGGAGGTCTCTGGTTTTGAAAACCAGGTGGATTGTAAGGCTTCTGTTGATGTGGTATGAATGGTTGTTGAGTCTGATGGTGGGGATTCTGAATGTTGGTGCTTTTGTAGGACAAAAAAAGGATGGTTCTTTGTGTTCTCATTGTAGAAGTTTGAGAAAGCATTGCCCTGCCTATATGCTTGATAGGCATTGACTTGCTCTAGCGAACTCCTACATTCTTGAAAACTGTGTCCTCCAACCCCACATGTCTCACATACCACTACGTGGTTAGTGACGTTGACATGTTCCTTGGATTGGGAAGAGCTTCCTACTTGTTGCTGCAGAAGGGCTAATTGGGCTTCTAGGAGTGCTACTTTACTTGAATCGTCCTGCTTGGTTTTGAGAGGCATAACACGTGAGTTGCTATACTGGGAGTCATGAATTGCCATTGACTCGATAGTTGCACTAGCAATTTCTACATCGATCTGATCGAAACGACCATTGTTAGCGGAGTCGAGGATACGACGCGATTCGCCACAACAACCATTGTAGAAGGTGATAGCTAAGAACCACGAATCAAGGCCATGATGCGGGCATTCCCTTTGTAATTTTTTGTACCTTTCCCATGCCTCATAAAGGCTTTCATCGCCTCTCTGACGAAATCCAGTGATTTGACTTCGTAAGAGTGCGGTTCATTCTGGTGGGAAGTACTTTTGATAGAAAGCAAGAGCTAGACCATCCCAGTCGGCTATATATTCCTAAGGCAACTCGGTCAAGGCTATTGATCCAAAGTTTAGCCTTTCCTGTTAAAGAGAAGGGAAAGAGCATTTCCCTAATCTGCTCTTGGGATACTCCTGTTTTTCTAATTGTGGAGCAATAGTCACAAAAGTTTTGAATATGAAGGTTGGGATCTTCTGTGGCATTGCCACCAAATTGACTTCTTTCTATTAAACTGATGAAGGCATGTTTGATTTCAAAGTTTTGGGCTGTGATTTGCGGTGTAGCAATACCCCTTGGAAGTGTATCTGCAGTTGGTTTGGAATGGTCTGAAAGTCGAACCATTTTCTTTTGTGAAGATGAAGATGGAGTGTTGGTTGAAAGTTGATTGGTTTTTGAGAATGGAGATGAGAATGGATCTTCTTCTCCTTCAAGATTAGATAAAATATCCGAGTATTTCTCACGAATATGGTCTAAACTTGAAGTATCAGAAGCTTTTGATATTTCGTTGAATAGCTTTTTTCTCCTACGCAGAGTCCTTTCTAGATCGGGGTCTAAAGAGATAGGGGTCCCTAGTCTAGAAGATCTGGGCATAAGATTCAAAAGCTAAGATGAAAAATCAAGAGAGGTCCGAAGGAATTTGGGTTCCTAAAGACTAGATAAAACTAATTGCGATAAAAATCACAAGAAAAAGGAAAACTAAGCCGTGCTCCCCGGCAACGGCGCCAAAATTTGACCGGACCTGTCGCAAGCCCGATACAAAGATAAATTACCCAGACTAGGCTAATAACAAATTAATGTAATTAGGGAAGTAGGGGTCGATCCTCAGGGAGATGGTGTTTCCTATAGAATGTGAAATGTCTTGCAATTGGGTCTTATCTAATGAAAATCTGGGTTTTGAGGATTTGATTTCTAAACTAATGAAAAGCATAAATGAAAACAAAATAAAAGCAAACTAAAATGAAAACAATAAAGCTAATAATGAATTAACAATGATGAAAAACATTTAGGGAAGTAGGTTCACACATGTAGATTAACATATTGATGCAATTGGATATGGAACATGCAAATAATTCATTGTGAGTTCGTAAGAATGATGTGTTCATTACAATCATAGATCAGATTGTCTAGCAGGCTTTTAGGCAATTTACTAGGTCTTAATCCACCATGTCATGTTTTGTCTATTCAATTCACGTATCTCTACCTTGGAAAAGAATTCCATTCTAGTCAAAGATTTTGATCAGGAATCGTCAACTATCGTTATAGTCCAAACATGCATAGACACAATGTCTTAAAAGCACAATTTCTTTTATCCAATTATCATATTTTAATCAATCTAACATGGCTACCCTACACCCTTGAAAGGTGACTACTCACTCATGATAATGTTCAAATCTAAGATGTTGTTAATAATGAAAACTAGGATAGACATGTTTATTTGGTTTTGACAGTATTTTAAGACTCTTTATATAGCGATAATAACGACACTAAATTGACTATCTAATGGAATGAAATGACGATTATAACGGTACTAAAATGAATCTAAGATAATATGTAAAGAAAATACCAATCAAATAGAAAACATATAGACATTAAACAAAAGATAAAATAGGAATACCTAGATGGCGATCAATGACGATAATGACAACAATAATAGAAATTCCTTGCATAGAGTAGTCGATCCACGAATTACAATAGTTGTACCCAACAAAGTAGATTACAAAGATGAAATTCCTATTGATCTAAGCTAAGGATTTGATGTAGAAAAGGCAGAGATAAACTAAGAAACTAAAGACAAAAAGAAGAAGAAAATGAGAGAAGAGAGGCTAGTTCTCCCTCCTCCTAATCTAGGTTTTCTAATGAGAAGTGTAGAAGAGAATTGTGTAAAGAGGATGTGTTGAAGTGTGGTGGCTGAAGCTCTTTATATAGCATTAGAGTTTCGTGGGGGAGGGGTCATGCATTCATCACATAGGACAAAAATGAGGAAGTCGAAGCAAAAGTGCGGATCAGCAGACATCCCCGATCGGGTTCACCACTTACCCGACGGGTAAGTTTCACTCTGGGTCCTTTGACTCTCGTTTCATCTCCCCTTGCATATGACTTGACTTCCATCATCCCCCTTGACCTCTTGAGTCGGGTTTGTTGATAGGGTTTGATGTAAAGCGATGATTTCTTCGCCTAACTGATTGATCTTCCGACAACTGCGACATCGTCTTTACTTCTTCTGTCTTTTGAACCAGTGAACCTTCCTGAAATGCCTTCGACATGGTCAAGCTTGCTTCTTCAAATCGCCGGGTTTTAGGCAAATGCTCGGGAATATAGAAAAGGGCGTAGAAACGTCACTTTCCCTACAAAACAGGTTAGAACATAGGAATTCGCTTAGAAGACGATATTAGCTCATAAAATGGCTTAACAAAGCACAAATGACATACAAAACCGAGCTAAATTGGGGGTTAAAATCATACAAATATTCACTTATCACCATGTTAGGTTAATTAAAAGATGAAAATTGGATAAAGAAATTGTGCCTTTAAAACGTTGTGTCTATGCATGTTTGGATTGTAACGATAGTTAACGATTTCTGGCCAAAATCATTGACTAA
Organism: Heliosperma pusillum; assembly: GCA_022085475.1. Taxonomy (NCBI): domain Eukaryota; kingdom Viridiplantae; phylum Streptophyta; class Magnoliopsida; order Caryophyllales; family Caryophyllaceae; genus Heliosperma; species Heliosperma pusillum. Next base: position 6,653 of record JAIUZE010071571.1, on the reverse strand, counting down.
AATGCAATTCTTTTTCAAGGTAGAAATACGTGAATTGAATAGACAAAGCATGACATGGTAGATCAGACCTAGTAAATCGCCTAAAAGCCTTCTAGACCATCTGGTCTATGATTGTATTGAACACAACATTCTTACGAACTCACAATGAATTATTTGCATGATTCCAAATCCAATTTGATCAATGTGTTAACCTACATGTGTGAACCTATTTCCCTAGATCTTTTATATCATTATTAATTCGTAATTTATTTCATTGTTTTCATTTTGATCTGTTTTTATCTTGTTTTTATTTTGTTTATGCTTTTTATTAATTTAGAATCCAAAACCCCAAAACCCAGATACTCGTTTAGACAAAATCCAATTGCAAGTATCTCACAATCCATAGGAAACACCATCTCCCTGAGGATCGACCCCTGCTTACCTAACTACATTAATTTGTTGTTAGCCTAGTCTGGGTATTTATCTTTGACCAGGGCTTGCGACAGGCTCGATCACCGGGGGCACGGTTTTATTTCGTTTTTGATTTTTAGACTTCTATCATTTTTCTTTTGTCTTTAGGAACACTTGTCCCTTGAGACCGTACTTACAATTGTTGGAGTAGGTGTCCTCCACAATAGTGCGCCACATAATAAATCTTATTATGGAATATAATTGGGATAATTATTGACTATATATATGATTAGTCAGTTGATTAACGTAAATCAATAACGGTTGGCTAACTAGAGTTTGACGTTATTGTCGTTTGACGGCGGTGATCAACTGATCCCTTTCGGTCACACCTAAAGGAGGAAATCCAAATAGTAACTAATTATTTGTATACGATACAGTTAATTAGTACATTACATATATTCGATATGTACGAGAGTTAATTGTTAGAAATTGAGTTAAGAACTCAAAATCGATTAAGCTTATTTTTCAATTATGCGATAATTGACTAATAAATTTGTATCTTATTTTAATACGATTAAATAAGATTTAACTTAGTAATTAATCGTTAAATTACTAAATTAGTTGAGGTTTTGAGATAGAGGTAATTAGTTAATTATATTTACAAGGAGTTGTAAAATAAATTAACTAAGCATTGTGGGACCCATTATATATTGATATAATGGTAAAATATTACTTAAAATGTTAAGTACATATTATGTATTTAATTGAGTCATATAATTGTTATATGATCAAATTAACACTTAATTATACAAGATAATTAACCATATGATCAATAAGTATTTGTGAGACAAATATCAAAAATCAAAATGGACCAAAACTAGGCCATAATGGACCGGTTGGTATGTAGTTAGAAGGGTGATGATTTTGTTCTTGTTTTTACTATTTAGTTAGCTTTTGAAAGTGACATAACAAGTATAAAACAATCATCATCCTTTCTACAACACTCCACTCTAATGCATGTGATAAAAATTAAGCAAAATAAGAGTCCTTTATGGACTAAAAGTGACCGGCCAAAAATGGCTTTAAAATGATCAATTTGTTGTTCATTTTTCACTACTTGATTTTTGTTCAATTGTCATACTTCTTTCTAAAATCCTTCTTCTCACTAAAACTCTCATATACTAATATTTACTAAGTATTACTAGTGTAGTAATATAGTCATAATATTAGTAGTATTATATCTATCTTATTATCTAGTTAATAATAAGGGTAGATGATTTGGTGACATCTTGGTGCAACTTGAAGGAGGTCTTCTTGTTTGGAGATTTCTTGTGTTCATCCATATTTATAGCTCAAGAACAACAAGAAGGAGTTCTTGTTGTGCCCATATAAGTTCCATATCAATGTGAGGAAATTTCTTCTTTTATGTAAATGTCTTTATATTTGCATGCATGTTACATAGATCATTATAAACTAAATTAAAAAGTAATTTGGTAATTAATTAGAGGAGTATAATTAAGGTCTATGGACTTTCAATTGGTATCAGAGCTAGCTTGTAGCATGCATGTTCATTTTGGACATTTTTGTTAAAGTTATAAGATAACTAATAAATCAAAGATTTTGAGTTAAAATACGATTCTGACAAAATATTTTGGTGCATGTATACCTACTGACCTCAAAAAGTTTGTGGTCAAATTGCGTGATTTTAGGGATTAATTTGCTATTTATTTTGATTTTTAACGTTTAAACCGAGTTAACATGCATTTTATGAGTTAAAAGTTAACTAAAAATAGTTGCATATTGATTCTGGCCACGAAATTTTAATATGATCTCACATGAATTTCTTAAATAATGTATGTAAAATTTCGTGACTTTTACTTATGTATTGCATGTTTATTGATTTTTATACGATAAAAGTCGATAATATGAGATTATAAAGTTCATAAAACGGAAACGTCCATTTCTGGTCTTGAAAATTTTTTGTACATTTCACACTCCGATTTTGATACTCTTGGTGAAATTTCATAATTTGTTTCACTGTTTTACTATATCTAATGTTTTTATTTGATAAAACCATTAAATACAAAGCTATTTGTTCATAAAATTAATTTAAATTTTTTGAGCAAATGTTTTTTTTTTTTATAGTTCCTGGAATTGTTCCAGAATGTACAAAATTTTTTGTTTCAAATTTTATGATGTTTATTTTTATTTTGGTTTTATTTCATAATTGTTATGATTAAACCGTAATATTTAGCAAATGAAATCAAATCGATTTAATTAATGACCAACAAAATTAGTAGTGACTAATTTTGAGTTCTAAAACAGGTTAGTTAATTAGTTTGAATTTAAATGCGATTTAAATGTTGATATTGATTTTTAATGGTTAAAAAATCAATGAATCCCGGAAGAAATCGAGCTACAATGAGCATGAATTGAACGGTAGGACGATTTTGGCATGAATTTTGCAGCAAATTTATTTTTATTATGTTGAATGAATGAATGTCATTTATTTAATAATTTATGCAAAGTTTGGACCTAGTATGGCCTAGTTATTTTTATCGTTATTACCCGTAATGTAAGGGAATAACGGTTTGGTTGTAATTTTATTGCGATCTCATATCGCCGGTTTGTATAATTTAATAATTTTATTTTATAGAATAAATGTATAATAGGAATTTGTATATTTGTAATTATTTTTATGAAGACCGGTGACTCCCTCAAGACGGTGCCATTTTGGAAGGGGTTCCAAGTGAAGAGGCAAGGGACCAAGGAGTTGGTTTCCGAATTTGTAACTATCTAGTTAATTTTGATTAGCTAGGTGGCCATACTAGGATTTTATTGTGGCTTGATTGCTTGCTTTATTTTCGCTCATGCCAAAATCGTCACACATGCATTTTATTTACCGTTATTGTCACTTCAACGTTATTCACAATTCACCGACTTAGTTCGCTTATAGGGAATTAATAACAAAATTGACAAGACCTCTCACATAACTTAAAAAATTGAGATTTAGCCTTACCAATTAGTAACACCTATGAACCCCGTGTTCATTAGGGCTACCACGATCGTGGGTCCCTTTTTACCTCGGGTAAGTAGGGTGATGCGATCACAAGCCAAAATTGGATTGGACTCAACGAGATAAGCGTTATCTTGGGACTAGGAGATGGATTTAACAGAAATCCGTCAACCAAGAGTTCTAAGTGTAGAATTAGTCAAGTATTGACTTACCATTTTTAGATAAAAGTAGCATGCGATGACTATTTTTGTCTAAATATGGGTCTTGGAATCACTTATATAATTTCGTGAGGGGTCATTATATGAGTGACTTGTTTAAAATTGTTTTTACAAGTAAATTATATATAAGCAATGAATGTTTATTTTCCGTTGAGATTTATTTTATACGCGCAAATGACAAATATTTTATCCTTCTATGAACTTGTAAATCCGTTCAATCGTGGAAAGGGTTTCCATTATTTTATACGGTAGCATTTTGATTGCGATCTCCATTTAAACCACCGTAGCTAAAGACAAAATGAATTGTATCTTTTGATCCTCATATTCACCATTGCAAATGTCTCTTATGAAGAGTAAATGAATAAAGTCACACTTAGTCAAAAGCGTTTTTGAATATTTTGTGACGCCTTCTTATAACAATGGTACATCAAATTTTGATCCAAAGAAAATATTTGTATTTTGGTATGTCGTCATTATACTCCTTATCGAGGCTCACCTCAAAAGAGGCCAAATCAGTTGGGACGACTAGGTTAATTGATTTATTTAAAATCGTGAATAACCAAATACCGTAGTCACATCATGAAATGTTTATCCTTTTGAAGGTAAAACCATGAATGAAATGAAAAATAGTCTTCACAATAATTCTAATATACTTGTCTAAGTAGAAATTCATGAAAGTGAGTGGGAGCACTAAGAATGATGTTTATATTCTTAATTGTTAAGAAAAAGGTTCAAGAGTAGGTTGGCTCGACTTTGACACAAGGCAAGGGAAAAAGGCAAGACTATTTTGAATAGTAAAGTAAAAACCCAAGCAAGGTGTCGAACCCAACTTTTGACGATTCTATTTTACAGTGTAGGACACAAGAAAAGAATCTTCCCAAAGTTTTCTAAAGAGTTAGAAATAGGGTGTAATTTTTCACCCATAATATCTATATGATCGACATTTATTTTGCTAAATGCAATTTTTGGGTATTAGATACCTATTATGGTTTTCATCAATGTATTCAATGCATATAATAAATCGTACGACGACTAACCATGATTAAATGTCGACGTACAAGGGAAATATAACTATTGTAGTTTTATTTCTATAGAGACATATAAAAGTTATAATGTGATCAATCTAGTTTTGGATTTAGAGGTATACTTTAATAAACGTTATTATGTACATAAACTCTAAATAAAGAATATAGTATCCACTTTTGTGTACGACACAAGTGTTTCACTTTTGTGAATAGAACAAACGTTGTATCTTTTTATGCCTATACTTGGTCCATGGTTATAACCATACCAATCAAAGGTAATTATATTCTTGACCTAAACTAGTAATTACTTGTCATATAGATTGTAAAGGCTCAAAATTGGTGACCCTTATCTAATCTTAATTCTGGATTGTGTAGCACATTAAGAGGCTAGTATTGACAACTATTCCAAAACCATCTGATTTGGAATCTTATGGTTCGTGCGAATCTTGTATTCAAGGCAAGATGATTCGTGCCCTTTTGTTGAAAAGGAAATCGAACTAGTAAGTTATTGGCCCTATTACATTAGAATATGTGTGGTCCAATAACAAACACAACCAGAGATGGTAATTATTACTTCACTTGATTTACCGACGATTTAAGTAGATATTATGTTTGATTCTACTTAATGAGGTGCTAAGAGAAATCTGTGAAAAGTTCAAAGAGCTTCAATGAGAAGTAGTTAACCACTAGAGCATTAGATCAAGGACTTACGACTAAATCGTAACTATAAATATCTAAGTATTGACTTTGATTGTCACCAAAAGTATTGTGAAATGGTTTCACAAGTTAACTTCTCTAACACACATTATTAGATAAGGTGTTGTTGAATAGAGAAACAGAACCTTATACGATATGGTTTTGTCTTTATCAAAGTCAAAATGAGCCATTTGACTAACCTTGGGATCTTAATATTTTTGTCTGCTATTTCTTTTCCCACCAGATTAAAACACATTTAAAACAGTCTGATTTCATTCCATATACGATATGGGTAGGTAGCGTACCTAATTTATAAGTTATTTGAATGAAACAAATGCTCAATAATCCCACATTGAACACGAGAACAAAGCGTTTGTGACTCGTGATACTGTCTTTCAATAAAAAAAAATACGATTGTTTCTTGATAAGACAGAGTGGGAGAAAATGTTTCAAGAGCCACAAACTGAGCATATGGTTCGGAAAAAGTATTCCTCATTGCTTGTTCAGTAGTTGTTTCTTCGGACCCTAGGAGGTCAGGTGGAATTTTATCGCTCCTTTATAGTGATGGATTCTAAAATGCGACTTATAAAAGATTGTTTTTAATCCCAACTTCTTGATATGGCTTAGAGTCATACGATTCGTAATGGACTCCATGCATGATGGTCAGGTATGTGACCTGGTAAATTTTACTTGAAGAAGTACGACCTCTTCAATGTAAATTGATTTTTAAGATCGACATTTGCATGGATGAACATTAAAATGTTTTCAAAGATAACTTGGTAGGCAAAGAGTTTTGCACCCACCTTAATTCTTTGATCCATTCGAATATACTTGGCGATTACAGCATATCATGGTGAACCTCAAATTTGCGGAAAGAAAAAAATAATTTAAATACATAACGAGGGTGTCATGTAAATAAATACAAAGGTTCATAACAAAAGGAAAATAATATTATACATAAGAATTATACAAGACGGGAGACATATCTCCCGTATAAATACGGAATAAAAGAGTGTATAATAATATACAATCTAAGAACCGAATATAGGTCCAAGGTAAATACTTCGCTCGCTAGCTCGGCAATGTACCCAAAGTATGCATCACCACCTGTTCGACCGCATTAAATATAAACACGGAAGCCACAGTCAGTGGGGAGTAACTCCGAGTTCTCCCAGCCACGAAATGTCAAGTGTAATAAAACATGAATAACATAAAAGCAATGTATATGGACAATACAAAACTTTAACATATATGATATGCTTTTCATGTTATGGAACAGATAACTAACAAATAACCCCCTATAGCATG
>JAIUZE010071570.1:0-29679 GCA_022085475.1 Heliosperma pusillum | reverse complement strand
AAAATAAATCAAAAATATAATTTTTTTACATAAAATTTCGGTCTTCAAAATCGCAAGACGAGTCGGGAACAGTCAACGAAAGTCAAAGTCGACTTAAAAGTCGAGAAAAGTCAAAAATGACTTAAAAGTCAAGAAAAGTTTATGACGACTTAAAAATCAATAAAAAGTCAATGACGACTTTAAAAAGTCAAGAAAAAGTCAAAGACGGTTTAAAAGTCAAGAAAAGTCAAAGCTGACCAAAAACGGTCTTTTCATGAAATCTCTCAAAAATTCCAAATACGAACGCGGAATTTCAAAATACGACTCGGAACAAAAATTCCTATATTAAAAACTTAAGTTCTACTGAAAAGTATCCATAAGCTATTGCTTAAGCAAATTGGGTACTTTTCGGGTTGTTACACTTGTAATCTCGTGCCTGATTATTCTCGTGTTCTCCTTGAGATTCCTTATCGTTTCCTAACTCGTTGCTGCTTCATCTTTTCTCTAGTGGATTGGATATTCCGTTTGTAAGGCTCAGAGAATAAGTGTGATAGAATTTGGGATTCTTTAGCTAGAATATGTGTCCTTAGATTGAGCAAATTTCATGTTGTATTTCATCATGGGAAATAGGACTTCAGCTCTAGGATGAATCCTAATAGTGATATTGTATCCTCTCTTAGTGGTTTTAGATTTGGAGCTTGGTATTGTAGTGTTATTTTGAGAATTGAGTGGATCATGAAAATAGTTCGTTGATGTTGGGTATTATAGCGGTTGCTTGGGATATCATTTGGGAATTAGATGTCTCTAATTGGTGGATTCTAAAAGAGACTTTGCTTTAGGGTAAGTAAGCCGGTAACCAAAGTTTGAGGAGTATTGTCATAAATGAAAGTCGATTCATTTTGAGTTTTAGATGAATTAGATGATTTGAATGGTTGTCTGATTGCCAAGTAATTGATCATTTGTGGTTTGCAATTAGTAATTCTCTTTTATTCTTAAGGAATCATAGTTTAAGATTGAGAAATGTTCGTTGCAAGCTTTTGATAGTGAGTGCTCAGTTGTTATGGATTACAGAGATAGAATGGTGAACCCATTTATCTTGAGGATTAGTAACCACCATAATTTGCATTTGTGACTATTTGTATTTGAGGTTTCGAGCGTAGTAATGATCGAATTAAGGATGATATGGCATATTAAAGAATCCTTATAACCGATAATGGATTGTGGATTTTCCCTTGTCGGGAAACTTTGGATGAGGCTAGTTGAATCTTAGATAATTATGTTTGTTGCTTTGATTGTGTTTTGACTTTCGAAGATGAGAAAGTTCATTGCAAATTTAGGATAATGAGATTGAAGTAAATTGAATCAAGGGAATTTCATGGTAAGTCTCCTTTACCATGTGGATTGTTAGTTGTGGAGTCTACCGTGCCGATGGACTTCAGTAGATACTAAATGGATCTGAATAATTAGGTTATTGGCTTGAAATCTCGTGATTATGGAATATTTTTGTAAGATTTCTGATGATTGAAAATGATGAGTTGCAAATTGGGTAAATTGCATTCTCTTGAGGATTTGGTTTATTAGTAGAGTTAGTGATGTCGAATTCTTGTAGATCTTCCTCCCGACTTTATCTTGATCTTCCTATCCCAAAGAGTTCGATTTGTTTCGTTTTTGCGTGTTTTGTATATATTTTGTTACCCTGAATTGTGTGTGAATTGTGCGAGTCGCTCTATGTACGTGTAATGTCCTCTTATTTTATTTTATCTTTGATGAAACCTTCAAATTTCCATATTGTATTTCTAATTTAACTTTTCAAAGAAGTCTAAAGATGGATTGTGTACCCTCTTTTTAGAGAAAATAGATTTCTTTTGCTTTTATACCTGGATTTTGCGTTTGGTTGGATGTTTGGACTTGTTATTGGAGACGTCTTGTGACTAGTCCTGCACTTAATAACGTTTGTTTTGAATTTCGATTTCACTATTTCGACTTTAATTTCATTTGGATAATTTGAGTTCTCGTTCGCGACGGGCACTCTTGAGATCCGTAAGTAAGTTTCGCACTTATGAAAAATTTCTTTAAACCATTTTCGAGATGAACCTCATTTCATAGATGTTTCCCTTATAAGAGTTTTCGTATTAATTTTGAAAACCGATTCTTGTCCTTGATACTTTTGTTTTCTACTCTCAAGTTTCGAGGACGAAACTTCTTAAAAGGTGGGGTGATTGTAACACCCGCAAATGTACCCTATTTTTATAGTAAAAATATTATACGGATACTTTTCAACGAAATTTAGTTTTAGTTTAGAATTAAATTTCCCGTGTCGAATTTAGAATTTCCGAGTTCGTATTTGGATTTTACGCGAGATTTCAAGTGAATCACGTCTTAAGGCGACTTTGACTTTTCTTGACTTTTTTTCCACTTACTCTTTCCTTACTCCCTCATAACCTAATTCACTCACACAACTCAAACCTTCTTCCTCACAAAGAAAACCCCAAAACCTAGCTTCCATTTTTGATCCGTCTTAGAATCGTCATAACTCCTTCATTTCTCGCTCAAATTCACGTAAGTTCGTCTTATTCCTTCCCTCTCATCTTCCTCTATCCGTATTGGTAATAAAATTACCGTCTTTCTCGCTTTACAATTTATCCGTCTTTCTCAAAGGTGAATTATATTAATCTTTTGTCGTCTTTGTTTAGGTGGAGACTTTCTAGACCCCGACAAAGATTACTATCTAGTGGAGGAAGGCTTAGAAATCGTTTAAAGATGCAATAAGGTAACGGTGAAGGGTTACTCGATATCATTTACGTGTTTTACGAGTTTTCCATGTTAGGAATCGTATTTAGAATATGACTAGTAAGCTTAGAAATTGTGTTGATGATGATACTTGTTGTTTGTTGAGAATTGATATGAGAATTGATGATTTATGATAATAGTTGATGATGGTTGAGTTTAGAACAAAATGGAGATGTGTTGACCCAAGTCACGGTCGTGAAACTCATGTCACGAGCGTGAAATGAGTGGCTGACCAAATACCCTTGCGTAACAGACAGTTTCACGAGCGTGAAATACAAGTCATGGTCGTGACGACTGTAGTTTCACTACATTGACCCCTTTTCGTACAATGATCATATTTCCTTCATTACTTGCTTGTTTTGGGCTTGTGACATCTCGTTGGAACCGTAAGAGGATAAGATATCACCTCCATTTGGAAGTTCTGCAGTTGCATGTCTAGAACTCTAGTTATGACCGTTTGAAGTGGGCCCTTGTTTTAGTTGGTTTCCAAACAACAATGTTTTGGAGAGGGGATCTATGTTTCCTATTTATTATGCTTCTTAAACTTGGTCTAATACTTATGTATCATGTATTGATTCATTTTTATCATAGTTACATTTATATAATGCCTTATTATCATGCTTGGTGACGGTTTTTCATATATCCCACTTTGAGTCGGTTTTTTATGTTACGGTTTGAGCACTATTTTTTTATGTGCTTTGTATTCTCATTCCCTTGGCTACCTTCCCGTTCGTAAGGCTGGAATGTCGGAACGGAGAGGTATCCTACTGCTTAATTGCATGTGTAGTGGGCATATGACGACGTGGTTGGGAGTTGAACGCTATGCGTTGTTCGACCCGGCCGTCAAATGTTGTATACTTGCGAGGTGGTGTTATTTGCATGTAGCGTACCGCTTGTTATGAGGCTTGAACTCTTTTCCGCCTCTTTCGTGAATTGATCTACCGAATTTGGGGTACTCGGCGTCATGTGATTGACCGAGTCTTGGATGCGAAATGTTTATCGCATGTCGAATCGAAAAACGGTATTCCGAGAGTCTGGCCAGGTTTAGACTAGGACCGTATTATTATCGTCGTCCTACCGGAGGAAATTAGTCCACATATACGAAATGTAATCGTGTATGCGTTCAGGGAAATGCTTATCTCGTTGATGCCTTTTAATCATACTTGCCATGTACACGGTGCTAGTGCGTTTCATTTACCATGAGAGATGTCGTCAATATATTGGTATGTTTAGATGAATGATTATATGATTGATCATTGAATGACTTGGCATGGTTTGTTTGTCGAGTCTCAATCTTATCAAACTTATACTGCTAACGGTGAGATGTAAGTCCTAGTGAGCGTATTCGATTTCATAAGAGTGTCTTCCCCGTGTCTATCAATAGCATGATGGTTACATATTGTACTTCTTATGCTTTTATCATTATATATTGAATTGCCTATCTATCCTTATCGTATTTCACATGTATATCTATATATGCATGCTTCTACTTTTGTATTTCCTTCTATGTACGTTTAATGTGATATGGCTGGGAGAACCCGGAGTTACTCCCCACTGAATGTGGCGTTCATGTTTTTCATGGATGAACAGGTTGCTTGCATGGATGGCTTTTTGCTTGTGGTATTTTGGGTTCGGGTGTGAGCTAGCGGGCGTTGTCCCTGGATGAAACACCTCTAGACGTTATTTAGCTAGTTTGCTAATCACTTGACTTTGATAACATTTTGAGAGACTTCGTCTCTTGTAGTATTTTTTTTATTTGGTTTGTAATTATTGACATTCCTCGTATTTCTATCTTGCATGTAAAAAGTTTTAAAAACACCGTATTTTCCGCTTTATAATTCACATGCTTGTTATGTTTTATTTCCGCATTCGCGAGGGTTGTCACACTTATCCCGTGGACTTACATTGGCTTGTCTTGCTAGTGTACATGGTTCTAGTGCGTGTCATTTACCGTGAGAGTTATATTGCTATATTCTTATGTTTGGATGGTTGTTTATAAGATTGGATCATATGTGAATATTGAGTTGGATTCTTTTATGAAATAGATGATTGTATTGGTTTGGTATGCGATTCTCTACCTTATCAAGTATATGCCACTAACGGTGAGATGTAAGCCCTAGTGTGTATATAGTTGCCTAAGGGTGTCATTCCCGAATCGGTTCATAATATGGTGCTTATCGTTTGGTATTTCACATGCTTATATCATATTATCTTGAAATGTATGTTTGTACTTCACATGATTCACTTGTATATAAGATACTACATGTTTAATTGTTGTTTATGTATGTTTACTTGTGATATGGCTGGGAGAACCCTGAGTTACTCCCCACTGACTGTGGCATTCATTTTTAATGAATGGATAGGTTACAGGTTGGTGTTTGCATGGGGGTGTGGCGAGTGAGCTAGCGAGTGTCGATCTTACAGCGATTCACCCTTAGCTTGTAGTTTATATTAGTTTATTTTCTTAATTGTGCTTTATCAAGCGATCGGTGTCCCTTGTATTTATTTAAGATGCAATTTGTATAACGATTTATTAAATTAAGTTTTGGTTATATAATATAGTGTCATTCGCGGTTTTGCATTTAAAGTTTTAAAAATCTCGTATTTTTTCCGCTGCAAATCTATGTGTTTACTTTACTGCGAAATCGCGGGGTGCCACAGAAAGCCACCGCCTCAACCTATTTGGACACGTAGTCTACGGCCACAAGAATGTACCTATTCCCTTTGAAGAAATAAAGGGCCCTTGATAGTCTATGCCCCACACATAAAACACCTCAACCTCAAGAATCCCCCTTTGGGCCATCTCATTCCTCCAAGAGATGTTGTCGGTGCGTTGGCAAGCATCGCAACATTGGACAAAATGATTAACATCTTGGAACATAGAGGGCCAAAAGAATCCGGATTGGAGTATTTTGGCAACGGTCTTGCTTGCTCCATGGTGCCCTCCGTAAGGAGAGGAGTGGGACCCTATCATGATATCTTCATATTCCCAATGAGGAACACATTTTCTATACATCCCATCACCGCACTCCTTGAACAACAAAGGGTCATCCCAAAAGTACCTCTTAGCTTCAAACAAAAACCTCTTCTTTTGATTGTGGTTGATGCCCGATGGAAGAACACCACCCACAATGTAGTTGGCAAAGTCCGCAAAACAAGGTGTTTGGTTTTGAAGGGTTTCATTAATGGCAAAGATAAAATCATCCGGGAATGAATCATTGATAGGCATGTCATCTTTACTTCCATTATAACATAGCCGGGACAAGTGGTCCGCCACCGCATTTTCCGCACCCTTCTTATCTCTTATCTCCAAATCGAATTCTTGTATAGAAGGATCCATATAATGAGGCAGGGCTTGGATTCTTTCTTGGCAAGCAAACATTTAAGTGCGGCATGGTCTGTATAAACAATTATCTTGGAGCCAATCAAATATGAACGGAACTTGTCAAGAGCATAAACAATAGCAAGAAGCTCTTTTTCCGTTGTTGCATAGTTAATTTGTGCTTCATCAAGGGTCTTGCTAGAATAGTAGATGGCATGCAAAGCCTTGTCCTTCTGTTGGCCAAGAACCGGGCCAACGGCATAATCACTTGTTTCGCACATCACTTCAAATGGAATTCCCAATCCGGGGCCAAGATAAGAGCTTCCTTAATCCTAGAAAATGCCTCAACACACTCATTAGTAAAATGGAAAGGGGTATCCTTAAGAATAATTTGTGTAAGGGGTTTAGCAAATTTGGAGAAGTCTTTGATGAACCGGCGATAAAAAGTGGGCATGACCAAGGAAGCTTCTCACCCCTTTGAGATTTGGAGGTGGGGGTAATTGCTCAATCAATTCCACTGATAGGATATATCGCACACCTATGCAAAGATAAATTTCCCTAGACACAAATTAATGTAGTACGAGGGGTCGAACACAACGAGACGAGAATTTTGTTATGAAATGCTATGAAAAGACTACTATCAAGGTCGGTTTAATGGTTGATTTGGTTTGATATTTAGCAAAATATGATGTAAATTAAATAATATTAAAAGAGTCTAGGGGAGTCGGGTCACTCATGCAAATACGTAAATGCTCATGTTAAACATATAAATTCTTAATATTGTTAATTCTTTAGGCTACAGACACCCATCTCTCGATATTAGTGTCAACCTTAGGTCGAGTCCTAAAGAACTTTCGTTATAACTAGAGTCGTCCTACTACACATGCTTAGTCTAATCCGATTCCGTGCCTCTCGACTTATAGAATGAATTAACAAATTTAATCAATGTGATTGGCCAAATAACAAAGATTAACAAAACAATACAAGCATGTGATGGAAACAATTTATCAATATTACTTCATCCTTATCTTAACATTTACAACTTACTAATTATGCATGGCTTCCTTAATCCCTAGACAAATGGAACTACTCACTCATGTTGATAATTAAACTAATAGTATTTGATATAGTAAGCATGGTAATTATGAAGTTATAAAGGAAAACAACTTGTTAATAAAATGTGCTACACTAAGTGAATGAAAACTAATAATTAATGATTAACTAGTGTTACGGTTAACTAAATGACTTGTAAACTAATTGACGAAAGTGAATACTAACATAAAACTAGAATTAGAATTACCACAATCGAGAAGTATAACTCGGAAATGAAGAACAAATAACCTCAAATGGTTCAATGGAAAGATTGAATTATAACTTAAAATGTAACCAAGTGTTTGAATAAAGTATTAACCAAATGTTTAACTAAATATGAAACTAAGAAAAACTTGTGTGCTTAAGCTAAGGAAAATATGATGAAAAGATATGAGAAGATATGAAAAAGGATGTGAAAAAGATGCCTCTAAGTGTCGAAGTCCCTCTCCTTTATATAGGGAGAGGGACTTGAAACGTAAGATTTCACAGAGACCAAACCCCGATCGGGGTTTCAGTAACCCGGCTACATTTGCGTAATTGCTCCATTTAATGCTTAAGGAATCCTAAACTATGCCTTTAAGCACCTTAATTCTCCGGTTAATTGCATAGTTTTGGGATTCCTTGAGCATCCAAAAGAGCATCCTATGTTGAGTTGCGGACTCCTTGCATTGGGCTTCATTTTTGGTTTCTCATTTGCATTTCAATCCATTTCACAAATCTTCATGCTTGGCTTGTCATTCTCCATTCTAACCATCCATGGTCCATCTTGCTTCCATTAGCTTGTTGGACTTTGGTGCTTGCTAATGTGCTAGGAAAAAGCCTCTAAATGCTTAGATTACTACAAAACATAGCAAAACGAGCAATGCACCTCGAACACATAATTAGCTCATAAATATACTAAACAAAGTATAATAATCATGTAAAATCGAGCTAAATTAGGGAGTAAAATCATATAAAAACTAGACATATAAAACTCCCCCAAGCTAAACCCTTACTTGTCCTCAAGCAAGCACATAAGACCAAGACAAGGGAGGAAAACAACGAAGTCCCCACAATTGCAACATCCAATTTTAAACTATCAAGCATAATGACTCAAATCCCGAAACAACATGGGCATAAGGATAATGCAAAAACATGGATGAGATTTACATGGCGGTGTAGCATGAAAGACTTCAAATGAACTTTTCGGCTCTTACATGATCTTTTGACTTATGGACTCTCACGATTCACTCCAACTCATTTTAATGTGAAAGGATTTTTGTGAGTAGCACTCACCTATCCTCGACTCATGAAAGTGTGCCCGCAATCTAATATGGTAAAAATTTCAAAACTACAAGCCAAAAACATTCAAATGCAAGCATGAAAAGAAAGCCATAGGTAAGAAGAAGGCTAATAAGAAATGGGTAAGAAAGGGAACAAATGATTTATGGTATGTGGAGCTAAGTCAAGCTAGCAACAACCATATGTAAGGATGCTCAATCCCGAAACTATCCCAAAATTTTCAATACAATTCTTAAGAAAAACTCTCCAAAATATATGAATAAAACATGAGAGCTTCTTAAATCATTTTATTTTTTTTTTCTCATACAAGATATGCTTCTCTTTTTTCATTTCATGCTTTTTCTTTCTTTTTCTCTTTTTCTTTTTTTTCCTTTCTTTCATTTCTAACATTTTCATCATTTTTCTTTCTTTTTCATCTCAAAGCATTAAGACCAAGCTCACAATGATACTTCAAAATATAACAAATCCGAAATGAGCCCCAAACACAAATTAACCAAAGCTACTACCTCAACAGGGTAGGCAATTTTTATATGTAGCTAAGGATAAATTTTTGTGAACGGATTCAAAAAGGCAATTTTAATCATGTGAAGGCTCCAAAATGCTAACAAATGAATGCATGCTTATAAAGAAATGAAATTAAAACCATACGTGTGCGTATTTGATGTAGCACAAACCATAAGGAGACCTACACTCACCTAAGAGAGACCGAATATGGATGCATCGGTCTAAGGAGGCTCTACCTTACCAATTTGTGGCTTGCCAAAAGTCAAGATCAAGCTTATTAGGTTCAAATTCCATCTTCCACCTACTATGTCAAGACATCCCCATGAATGCAATTATCCCGTAAAATAATAGAGAATCACTAGCTATCAAGCTAAAATTGGGATATACAAATGGGTACAACAATGTAAACCATGACCAAAGTAGGCAAACAAAGCATGTGAAGCACAAATTTAGCACAAAAAATTCAAAGTTTCGTAGATTTCCTAACTAAATGCAACTACTAACTAAAATGCAAATGCAATCCCCCCCCCCCCCCCCCAAGCTAAACACAACATTGTCCTCAATGTGCCAACATGTAAAAATACCCAAGCTAACCGAAAAAACGGTTCAAAGAACAAAACAAGGAAGACAAGAGGTTAATATTTAATGCGGAGTGGGCAAAATAAAACTAAAGTGCAAAGCAAAAATAACTTACTAGACTAGCTAGCCTCCCCCAAGCTAGTATAAATATGGGGGAATCTGAAAGTCCATAGACCTTAATTAGACTCCTCTAATTATTTACTAAATTACTTATTAATTTAGTTTATAATGATCTATGCAACATGCATGCAAATATAAAGACATTTATATAAGAGAAGAAATTTCCTCACATTGATATGGAAATAATATGGGCACAACAAGAACTCCTTCTTGTTGTTCTTGAGCTAATAATATGGATGAACAAAAATCTCCAAAGTAGAAGATCTCCTCTAAGTTGCACCAAGATTAACCCAAATAATCTACCCTTATTATTAACTAGATAATAAGATAGATATATATACTACTAGTAATACTTAGTAAATATTAGTATAAGAGAGTTTTTAGTGAGAGGAAGTATTTTAGAAAGAAGTATGACAATTGCACAAAATGAAGTAAGTGAAAAATGAACAACAATTGTTCATAATAAGGCCACTTTGGCCGGATTGCTTTGTCCCAAATTGAACTCTTACTTTGTTCAATTTTATCACATGCATTTGAGTGGAGTGTTGTAGTATAAGTGATGATTGTATTATACTTGTTATGTCACTTTCAAATGCTAACCAAAGAGTATAAATATGAACAACAATCATCACTATACTAACTACATACCAACCGGCCATGTTGGGCTAGTTGGATCCATTTTGATTTTTGATATTTGTCTCACAAATACTTATTGATCATATGGTTAATTATCTTGTATAATTAAGTGTTAATTTGATCATATAACAATTATATGACTCAATTAAATAAATAATATGTACTTAACATTTTAAGTAATATTTTACCATTATATCAATATATAATGGGTCCCAACAATGCTTAGTTAATTTATTTTACAACTCCTTGTAAATATAATTAACTAATTACCTCTATCTCAAAACCTCAACTAATTTAGTAATTTAACGATTAATTACTAAGTTAAATCTTATTTAATCGTATTAAAATAAGATATAAATTTATTAGTCAATTATCGCATAATTGAAAAATAAGCTTAATCGAATTTGAGTTCTTAACTCAATTTCTAACAATTAACTCTCGTACATATCGAAAATATGTAATGTACTAATTAACTGTATCGTATACAAATAATTAGTTACTATTTGGATTTCATCCTTTAGGTGTGACCGAAAGGGAT
The DNA here is from genome assembly GCA_022085475.1 of Heliosperma pusillum. Lineage (NCBI taxonomy): Eukaryota > Viridiplantae > Streptophyta > Magnoliopsida > Caryophyllales > Caryophyllaceae > Heliosperma > Heliosperma pusillum. Next base: position 18,838 of record JAIUZE010071570.1, on the reverse strand, counting down.
CAGTTGATCACCGCCGTCAAACGACAATAACGTCAAACTCTAGTCAGCCAACCGTTATTGATTTACGTTAATCAACTGACTAATCATATATATAGTCAATAAATATCCCAATTATATTCCTTAATAAGATTTATTATGTGGCGCACTATTGTGGAGGACACCTACTCCAACAATCTCCCACTTGTCTGACACAAGTGTGCGTCACCGATTCTCTTGTCTCTTTATCACATCTCCCACTCAACGCAAGGTGTCTTTCAGGTCGCACTTGCGATTGACAATATCTAGAGTGGTTTTCTCGATAGGGAGAGTAACTGTCTGACCGGAAAATCTACCATAGATCTCTTTCCGAGCGTGGCCACGCATTTACAGTAACTTCTCCTCGAGTGGCCTAAAGATGTTTTTACCCAACGTGGGTGGACAATTCCTGTTGATCCATCTACTCTGTATGATGCAGATCACCATGATCCAGAAGAAGTCCATCGGCCTCCTTTTACGGCACGACCTAGAACATCAACCAAAACCAATCGGAAACTGCACCGACTCAGATAGACGGTCGCCAGTCAAAAGAATCGACTTATAGGAATAAGATAGAAGACCCTGCCACGACCAGGCATCAAATAATTGATTTAAGGGTCTCTACAATGTCACTGTCCGACAGAGTGTCATACAGTCTGTCTATGTAAACGACCAGTCATCTCCATGACCCCATGGTGCTGAACCAACCATCGATCGACTTACAATCTAGTCATTTCGAGACGTCACCTCATTGAGTGACTAGGGACAAAATACTAAGTTCGTCCTGTTCACTTGAATTGGGTTCAACCTTTCTTTCAACCAATTCGGATAAACAAAGTATTAAAATTTAGTCAAACTAAATAATGGAGTTTTTAATGAAACTCTAACAATGAATGCGATTATCAAATATTTGGAAAAATTGATACGCTATCAATAATTTCATATCTTATAATCTTTAGCAATTCAGGTACATATTTCAATCCCCATTGAAATGACATGACTATCATGTTCAGCCTGCAAAAAGCATGGCTAATGGATTAGCAATACTTGCATCTTTCCCATCGTTCTGATTGCTATTTCTCTTTGTCTACGTAATCTCATATTACATAAAACTTTCTGAGTACGTGTCTAGGTTTGAATCTAGACTTAGGACTCTTGGCCTAAAGGTAGCTCCCACTGTTTTACCAGTATAATGGGATAGGATATACAGCTATATGAACTATTTCTAGTCCCTCCAATACTGTCGAATCCAAGCTACTTTCATATGCATCATCATATGACGCAATGTACTCCATTTCCGTTGTTAAATCCGCAATGATAAACTGCCTGGAACACTTCCAGCGGATACATGACATTTATATTTGAAAATGTCACTCCTACTTGGAAACTTTCCAATAGTATTTTCTGTTTGGAACTCTTCCAACAGATAAATCTTCTATGAAACACAGCCAGTTCGTGATTTCAAATCACTTTGATCAGTTTGGAAACTGAAGTCTGTGTAAACTCTTACACACAACTCACTTTAAACTCCAAACATATGAAACATATCTTTAGTCCTTCGCAAGTACTTAAGGATGTTCTTTATGGCTATCAAGTGACTCTCACTTGGATTTAATTGCAAATGATTCGTCATACTAAAAGCATGCGAAATGTCGGATTGAGTATACATCACAGCGTATTTAATTGATCCCGCAGCAGCGCGGAAAGCAAAGGAATCCAATTATGATGTGTTTCAACTCCTTGAACTAGTCAAAAGATCTATCAATATAAGAATTTTGACTCAATGTAATATGCTTCTAGAATTTATCTCCCATAAAATCCAGATATCTAAAAGATGTATTTACTTCTTCAAAATCTTCATCATCTAAAATGCTCAATAGTCTCCACAATAAGGGACTGATGAAAAACCATAATTACTCCCACTAAACTTATATATAAACATAAGTCCTCGAGATCTGAGGAAAATGTTAATGACATGGATCACACACTTAATTCCAACTCTTTAGTGCTTACTTAAGACATCCTCTTAAGCTTGCAAATTAACTTAGGATAGTGAGGATCTACGAACCCACAGGTGAATATAAAATATACTACCTCTTCTAGAATCGTATTCGAGAAGGTGGTTCTTGAGGTCCAATTGACATCATACTATTATGATATGCTGTAATCACTAAGTATATTCGAATGGATCAAAGAATTAAGGTTGGTGCAAAACTCTTTGCCTACCAAGTTATCTTTGAAAACATTTTAATGTTCATCCATGCAAATTTCGATCTTACATTGAAGAGGTCGTACTTCTTCTAGTATAAAATTTACCAGGTCACATACCTGACCATCATGCATGGAGTCCATTACGAATCGTATGACTCTAAGCCATATCAAGAAGTTGGGACTAAAAACAGTCTTTTATAAGTCACATATTTCATCACTATTAAGGAGTGATAAAATTCCACCTGTCCTCCTAGGTTCCGAGAAGAAACAACTACTGAACAGCGAATAGAAAACTTTATTTCCGGAACATATGACTCAGGTGTGGCTATGGAAACATTTTCTCCACTATGTTTACAAGAAATAAGAAATAATCACGATTTTTTAATTTGAAAGGACAGCATCACGAGTCACAAACGCTGTTTTATAGTGGTCAATGTGCGGATATTGAGCAATTGTTTCCAACATAACTTATAAATTAGGTACGCTACTACCCATATTGATATGGAATGAAATCAGAACTGTTTAAATGTGTTTTAATATGGTGGGAAAAGAAATAGCAGACAAAAATATTAAGATCCTAAGGTTAGTCAAATGGCTCATTTTGACTTGACAAAGACAAAACCATATCGTATAAGGTTCTGTTTCTCTATTTAACAACACCTTATCTAATAATGTGTGTTAGAGAAGTTAACTTGTGAAACCATTTCACAATACTTTTGGTGAAAATCAAAGTCAATACTTAGATATTTATAGTTACGACATAGTCGTAAGTCCTTGATCTAATGTTCTAGTGGTTAACTACTTCTCATTGAAGCTCTTTGAACTTTTCAAAGATTTCTCTTAGCACCTCATTAAGTAGAATCAAACATAATATCTACTTAAATTGTCGGTAAATAAGTGAAGTAATCATTACCATCTCTGGTTGTGTTTGTTATTGGACCACACATATTCTAATGTAATAGGGCCAATAACTCACTAGTTCGATTTCCTTTTAAATAAAAGGGCACGAATCATCTTGCCTTGAATACAAGATTCGCACGCACCATAAGATTCAAAATCAGATGGTTTAGGGATAGTTGTCAATACTAGCCTCTTAATGTGCTACACAATCCAGAATTAAGATTAGATAAGGGTCACCAATTTTGAGCCTTTTACAATCTATATGACAAGTAATTATTACTAGTTTAGATCAAGAATATATTTACCTTTGATTGGTATGGGATAACCATTGACCAAGTATAGGCATAAAAAGATACAACGTTTGTTCTATTCACAAAAGTGAAACACTTGTGTCGTACACAAAAGTGGATACTATATTCTTTATTTAGAGGTTATGTACATAATAACGTTTATTAAAGTATACCTCTAAATCCAAAACTAGATTGATCACATTATAACTTTTATATGTCTCTATAGAAATAAAACTACAATAGTTATATTTCCCTTGTAGGTCGACATTTAATTATGGTTAGTCGTCGCACGAATCATTATTATATGCATTGAATACATTGATGAAAACCATAATAGGTATCTAATACCCAAAAATTGCATTTAGCAAAATAAATGTCGATCATATAGATTTTATGGGTGAAAAAATACACCCTAATTTCTAACTCTTTAGAAAACTTTGGGAAGATTCTTTTCTTGTGTCCTACACTGTAAAATAGAATCGTCAAAAGTTGGGTTCGACACCTTGCTTGGGTTTTGACTTTACTATTCAAAATAGTCTTGCCTTTATCCCTTGCCTTGTGTCAAAGTCGAGCCAACCTACTCTTGAACCTCGTCTTAACAATTAAGAATATAAACATCATTCTTAGTGCTCCCACTCACTTTCATGAATCTCTACTTAGACAAGTATATAGGAATTATTGTGAAGACTATTCTTCATTTCATTCATGGTTTTACCTTCAAAAGGATAAACTTTTCATGAAGTGATTACGGTATTTGGTTTGTTCACGATTTCAAATAAATCGATTAACCTAGTCATCCCAACTGTTTTGGCCTCTTTTGAGGTAAGCCTCGATAAGGAGCATTATGACGACATACCAAAATACAAACATTTTCTTTGGAGCAAAAATCTGATGTACCATTGTTTATAAGAAGGCGTCACAAAATATTCAAAAAACGCTTTTGACTAAGTGTGACTAATTCATTTACTCTTCATAAGAGACATTTGCAATGGTGAATATGAGGATCAAAAGATACAATTCATTTTGTCTTTAGCTACGGTGGTATAAACGGAGATTGCAATCAAAATGCTACCGTATAAAATAATGAAAACCTTTTCCACGATTTAACGGATTTATAAGTTCATAGAAAAAAAATGATTGTCATTGCGCGAATGAAATAAATATCAACGGAAAATAAACATTCATTGCTTATAAATAATTTACTTGTAAAAACAATTTTAAACAAGTCACTCATATAATGACCCCTCACGAAATTACATAAGTGATTCCAAGACCCATCTTTAGACAAAAATAGTCATCGCATGCTACCTTTATCTAAAAAATGGTAAGTCAATACTTGACTAATTCTACACTTAGAACTCTTGGTTGACGGATTTCAACTAAATCCATCTCCTAGTCCCAAGATAACGCTTATCTCGTTGAGTCCAATCCAATTTTAGCTTGTGATCGTATCACCCTACTTACCCGAGGTAAAAAGGGACCCACGAGCGTGGTAGCCTAATGAACACGGGGTTCATAGGTGGACTAATTGGTAAGGCTAAATCTCAATTTTTTAAGTTATGTGGGAGGTGTCTTGTCAATTGTGTTTATTATTCCCATAAGCGATACTTAAGTCGGTGAATTGTGAATAACGTTTGAATGACAATAACGGTATATAAAATGCATGTGTGTCGATTTTGGCATGAGCGGAAATAAAGCACGCAATCAAGCAACAATAAAATCCTACTATGGCAACCTAGCTAATCAAAATTAACTAGATAGTTACAAATTCGGAAACCAACTCCTTGGTCCCTTGCCTCTTCACTTGGAACACCTTCCAAAATGGCACCGTCTTGAGGGAGTCACCGGTCTTCAAAAAATAATTACAAATATACAAATATACAAATTCCTATTATACATTTATTCTATAAAATAAAATTATTAAATTATACAAACCGGCGATACGAGATCGCAATAAAATTACAACCAAATCGTTATTCCCTTACATTACGGGTAAAACGATAAAAATTAACTAGGCCCATACTAGGTACAAAATTTGCTAATAAATTATTAAATACATGACATTCATTCATTCAAACATAAATAAAATAAATTGCTGCAAAATTCATGCCAAAATCATCCTAAGTTCAATTCATGCTCATTGTAGCTCGATTTCTTCCGGGATTCATTGATTTTTAACCATTAAAATCAATATCAACATTTAAATCGCATTTAAATTCAAACTAATTAACTAAACTGTTTTAGAACTCAAAATTAGTCACTACTAATTTTGTTGGTCATTAATTAGATCGATTTGATTTCATTTGCTAAATATTACGGTTTAATCATAACAATTATGAAATAAAACCAAAATAAAATATAAACATCATAAAATTTGAAACCCAAAATTTTGTACATTCTGGAACAATTACAGGAACTATAAAAATAAAAAAACATTTGCTCAAAAAATTTAAATTAATTTTATGGACTAATAGCTTGTATTTAAATGGTTTTATCAAATAAAAACATTAGATATAGTAAAACAGTGAAAAAAATTATGAAATTTCACCAAGAGTATCAAAATCAGAATGTAAAATGTACAAAAAATTTTCAAGACCAGAAATGGAAGTTTCAATTTTATGAACATTATAATCTCATATTATCGACTTTTATCGTATAAAAATCAATAAACATGCAATACATAAGTAAAAGTCACGAAATTTTATATACAATATGTAAGAAATTCATGTGAGATCATATTAAAATTTCATGGCCAGAATCAACATGAAACTAGTTTTAGTTAACTTTTAACTCATAAAATGCATGTTAACTCGGTTTAAACGCCAAAAATCAAAATAAATAGCAAATTAATCCCTAAAATCACTAAATTTAACCACAAACATTTTGAGGTCAGTAGGTATACATGCACCAAAATGTTTTGTCAGAATCGTATTTTAACTCAAAATATTTGATTTATTAGTTATCTTATAACTTTAATAAAAATGTCCAAAATGAACATGCATGCTACAAGCTAGCTCTGATACCAATTGAAATTCCATAGACCTTAATTAGACTCCTCTAATTATTTACTAAATTACTTATTAATTTAGTTTATAATGATCTATGTAACAAGCATGCAAATATAAAGACATTTATATAAGAGAAGAAATTTCCTCACATTGATATGGAAAATATAAGGGCACAACAAGAACTCCTTCTTGTTGTTCTTGAGCTATAAAAATGGATGAACACAAACAATCTCCAAAGTAGAAGATCTCCTCTAAGTTGCACCAAGATTAACCCAAATAATCTACTCTTATTATTAACTAGATAATAAGATAGATGATATTCTACTAATATTATGACTATATTACTACACTAGTAATACTTAGTAAATATTAGTATTTGAGAGTTTAGTGAGAAGAAGAGTTTTAAAGAGAAGTTCAACAAATTGAACAAAAATGAAGTAATCAAAAAATGAACAACCATTGCCCATTCTTAAGCCACTTTGGCCGGATGATATTGTCCATAAAAGGACTCTTATTTTGTTCTATTTGATCACATGCATTTGAGTGGAGTGTTGTAGTATAAGTGATGATTATGTTCAACTTGTTATGTCACTTTCAATTAGTAACTAAAGAGTGTAAACAAGAACAAAAATCATCACCCTTGTAACTATACCATAACCGGCCATTTTGGCCTAGTTAGATCCATTTTGATTTTTGATATTTGTCTCACAAATACTTATTGATCATATGGTTACTTATCTTGTATAATTAAGTGTTAATTTGATCATATAACAATTATATGACTCAATTAAATAAATAATATGTACTTAACATTTTAAGTAATATTTTACCATTATATCAATATATAATGGGTCCCACAATGCTTAGTTCATTTATTTTACAACTCCTTGTAAATAAAATTAACTAATTACCTCTATCTCAACAACCTCAACCTAATTTAGTAATTAACGATTAATTACTAAGGTTAAACCTTATTTAATCTGTATGTAAAATAAGAATAAATTTTATTAGTCATGATGCATAATGAAAAATAAGCTTAATCGAATCTTGAGTTTCTCACTCAATTTCTGAACAATTAACTCTCGTACATATCGAATATACCGTAATGATACTAAGTAACTGTATCGTATTACAAATATATTAGTAACTATTTGGATTTCATCCTTTAGGTGTGACCGAAAGGGATCAGTTGATCACCGCCGTCATACGACAATAACGTCAAACTCTAGTCAGCCAACCGTTTTTGATTTACGTTAATCAACTGACTAATCATATATATAGTCAATAAATATCCCAATTATATTCCTTAATAAGATTTATCATGTGGCGCACTTTTGTGGAGGACACCTACTCCAACAAGGTCGTCATTCGGTAACTATTCCATTCGAGAGATTCTATGTTCAAAAGTTATAGCTTTAGTCTATGACTTTGGATGATAAAATATTGATGCATGATTTTGGAAATAAAATGTTTTGAAATGTTTTCAAATGTGAAAGAGTATTTTTATATTTATCAAAAGTTTAATTAGAGAATATATTTATGAGATTCTATTGGTTAGTAATACAACTTATGGGTTGTCATGCTACCTAGGGTTTCCAATATATTTTATCTCAATTTGTTGTTAACCTAATTAGCCCACCTAGTGTTTGAGCCATCTAGGGTTTCGTGAAAACCTAGTTTGTGCCACCTAGGGATGCGTGCCTCCTAGGGTTTCGTGAGCTAGGGTAATTTGGCCTCCATAGGTTGTTTCTCTTGTTTACCTAATTTAGGATTCTACTATATCTTTACAACAATATTTTGAGATATTAAGATAAATATATTTCTATAAGATAAACCAAGTAATATTTTGAGATAAAGATATTTCTAAAAGATAAGCAAATATTATTTTATGATAAGATAAATATCTTTGTTAAATATTATACTAGGGTTTTAGATCTACGATGATTCTACTACTATAAATACTCATTCACATACAATTTGTAAAACACACGAAATACACACACTTTACACGGCTATTTATTTTACTTGTGTTGATTTTCCAAAATCGTTTTAAAGCAAACCTTTGAGCAAATATTTATTATTTTTAGAGTTTGTTTTTAACAGAGTCGTGCATCAATTATTATCAATCGCTTGAGTGAAATACGTTATTGGATAATAGTACATCATTATAAGCTTACAATTCTTTAACGGGAATCTGTGTGAGTTATATTGTACTTTTTTATTAGCGTAAGATAGTATAGAGTATTTAGCGATACTCACCTTGAGTTATAATCATAGTGTTGATTATACGAGTGGGTTGGTAATTTTTGTAATCCGTAGAAAGGTACTAAAAATTATTAATCGAGAATAGTGGACGTAGGTTTCAACGTGTGAAACTGAACCACTTCAAAAATCGTGTGCCTCTCTCTTATCTCTTTACTTTTCGTTGTTTCAGTATTCGCGCTTACTTTGATTAATTAATTAGTTGATTTTAGTTCATAAGATCAAGTAATTAATTACATATCATATAAATCGAAAAAGTGGGGCTAGTTTTTAATACTCAATTCACCCCCCCCCCCCCCCTCTTTCGTATTCGATCAATAGACTCTACAGACGTTCAACTACTTCTTGTACGGAGGGCCGCACATGGTTAGGGAGTTCCAACAGCGGGCAAAGATTAGGGCAATGGTGATGCGCTATGAAGACGAGGAGTCATTAGACGCCTATGAACCACGGAGGCTCGGAGCAATGAGACTTCTCAATGCGGGGGTCGTGGAAAAGCCGACAGGACTGGCTACCGCGACAAAACTTGATGTCGAGCCGACATTAAAGGCTACCCAAAGCGTCGAGTTGAAGTTAAAGGCTACCGCGGTCGTTAGCAAGGAGCTTGCGGGGCTGGATGCTACGACAAATCATGAAGTCGGGCCGACTAAAAAGGCTACCGAGGTCGCGTGCAAGGTGCTAGCGACAAATAAAGAGATGGGGCGCAAGTACAAGGGGAACTTGTTGACCGTTAATGGGAATTTGAATGGTGTTCATACTCGAGTGCTAGTCGACTCAGATGTGACGCACAAGTACGTTGCCTTGAGAGTGGCTAGGGACATGGATATCTGTTACACCAAAACGAAAGTTGGTGAGTTGAAGGCGGTGAACTCTTCAGCTACGCCGATATACGAGGTGGCCTATGGAGTCCCTCTCCGCTTAGGAAAGTGGAAGAGCAAGGCCAGGTTCATGGTGGTTGACATCGATAACGAGGACGTGGTCCTTGGCATGGAGTTCAATGATAAAGTTCGACCATTTGTGCTTGGATATGGTGTAATCACATTTGTCTCAAAGGGGAACGAGTTCGAGGTGGAACTAGTACAACAAAAGAAAGTTGAGTCAAGGATTGCTTCCTTACAGGTGATAAGGATGTCGAGGCATAGGCGTCAACGAAGGGGTGGTGGTAGGTCCAAGACACCAACACAACTAATGCATCACACGGGATTTCCAAGTGCGTATCAAATCTAAATGTGCAACAAGTCAAGACATCATGCACGGAAAACAAGGGCGCATGGGCGTGCCAAGATTGTGGAAGCTACAGAACGGAGTTTTGAAGGGACGACAACGCAAGGTATGAGCGGGCCTCGGAGACGGATCACATGGGTGGATCGTGACGAGGGCGTTCACGGTTTATGTGGAGGAGAATGTAACGGGTTGCATCATATTGCCACGGTGACACACCATCTCCCCTCTAAGGGCCCAAAACAAAAACACTCTAGGATGTTGTAGATAAGTCTAGTAGTTTTTAGAAATGTATAGAAGAGTCGAGAATGTTCTAGATGGGTCTAGCACATTCTAAAAAGTCATAGAAGAGTCAGAAAGTGTGTAGATTATTCCGGAATATCTAGAAGAGTGTATAAGGGTCTAGAATGTTCTAGAAGGGTCTAGAACATTCATGTACATGGTAGAGTTTTCTAGTAGTGTCCGGAACATTACGAAAATTTCTGGGGTTGTGATGTCCAGAGCTTTCCAAAAGGTTCCGATTCTAGAGAATTTCATAGGAGTAGTCACATTTAGGGTGAGGGGCATCATTTGTCAACCATCCTACCAAACACACACGCACCAAGCATTGTAATCCAAGCCTTGTAATCCTTTTAAGCATTCAAGTGTGTAATATAAGTAACATTCCCACACTTAGTCTCTACAATACATATAATATTCCGCTGCAAAGGGGTTGCCTGACTTAGCTTGCGAAGGGTTGCGAGTTAAGTAGCATACGAGCTTGATTTTCTAGTGTCAAAGTAACCAAGGCGTGACAGACCGCCAATAATTTTCTCCAAACTTCTCACAAGCCAACTTGGAGAATTACGTAGGGTAGCCCCCCACCCTTTCTTTTCCAGGTGCTCAATTCTCATATGTGATTCGAAGTTTATCCAATTCTGGTATGTATTCTGAAGTTATACAAAGTAGGGCTGAGCAAAAATATACGATACGGTTTTAATATAGGGATACGATACGGTATACGGTTTTAATCACACGGATTTACAGGTACACGATACGAATTTCCGGGTATACGATACGATTTTTTAAAAACCGTATCGGGTCCAGGTTGGGGAAAATCAAAACCGGGTATACGGTTTTTGACACGGTTTAATTAAAATTCACAAAAAATAAGTTGTATGTGAAACTTTGGGTTTGATTTGTACTATTTGTGTGAATCTTTGTGGGTCAAATCATTGGATGTGAAACTTGCAATGTATGTAACTACTTTCTGAGTGTCAAAGTTTTATGTGAAACGATGAATGTTTGCATTTTGGCATCTTAAAACTAATTTTGCAAATAGTTCTCTTTAGTAATAATAGGCCTATTAGATTATATGGGCATTCTAGTAATGGGCCGTAACTAATTTTGTGAAATCAAATTTTGAGTTTTGACCATTATTTATTATAACGGATCCGGGTCTACGGTTTTCGGGTACCCGGTTTAACCGGGTCCCTGTTAAACCAGGTCGTATCCGGGTATTAATTTTTGGCCTTAGGAAAACCGGGTACCCGATACGGTTTTTAAAACCGTATCGGGTACCCGGTTTTGCTCATGAGCCTTACACAAGGTACATAATAATGTGTGCCATTTGACATAGCTCTTGCTTCTAGTTAAGATGACCGAGACTGATGCCAGTTTGGATAGAGCAAACCATATCTTATACTCCGGTCTCCATGTAATTGACTGTTGGTTCAAATATGTATTCTAAATGTTTTTCCCCAACTTTTGTTATATAGCACGTGTAAAACATGTGTCAGCGACAACCACCGATTACTTGAAAATTCACACAGAATTCAATTCACAAAAATTGGACAGTGCAATCAATTAGTACGGAGAATCATTAAGGTATTATGTAAGGAACGTCACAATTATTACCATAAGTCCATGCCCAAATGCACGTGGTTAAGCCCAGTAGAGATACTGACATACCACTCTTACTCGTAAGTAGTTACTAAAACACTCGAGCAGGGGAATCAGTCAGAGAAGTATATAAACGAGATGCAGGTTATTTATTAACCGCGATGATAAAATTAGGCTACAAGCCTACAAATAGCTGAAGTGCTTGCAAATGTTTACAAAGTTCCCAGCGACTGAAGAATCCAGAAGTGAAAAGAACCACTGTAAAACAACAGTCTTTTACTCTTTGAATCACTCGCCAGACAAACTGCCAGGTGAGAAAGAATGCAATAGGCATCAATGATAATGATATATGCCTTGCTCTCACATATAGAGCCAGGAAACTGTAGGGAAAATAATTAATTTGAACAGTCATTGATACTTGGTCCTTATTGTTCAATAATGGAGCATAAGATGATTCCCATCACAATCGCTATGGTTACTATGTTGGCATGCTTTATGAACCATTTGGCTCTTTGGAAAGGACACATCTGACTTCTCGAGCAAGTTCCATTACATGGGTATCTTCACATCCTAGTTAACGGCAACACCAAATGGATAAGAGTCACGTAAGCTACATAAGCAGCAAAAATAGCTTAAAATTTCACCGCCAAATTATCATATGTGAAACATAAAAGTCGAGAGAAAGCATACCAAGCTCAATGAGGGCTTTCTCGAGTTGAAATAGGTAGTCTCTGTTAGGGCCTGAGGGGCCTTCTGCACGAACAATTTGCCTGCAACTCAATATTGGTTTTCAGGAAAGGTAGCAGTGATACAATCAGTTTCCTTGAGGTCGATATAAAATCACTCAAGTCAATATCCTCTTCACAACTTAAATACTTATTCATACTTTGGTAGTCATAAAAATTTAAATACATCAGGATAGAGCGAAATCCCCATGAATGTTCGAGAGGTTGGTAAAAACGCAACAAATGGAGACCTTTGTGGAAACAACATGGATAGATGACCATAGTCAATTATAAAAGGAACATACTTTGCAATCTCTTCTAGTGGAGCAGGACCCAGGTAGTTTACATTCAGTTTCTTATCCGAAGAGCCAACATACCTGAATCATTTCAACATCAGCATTACTCGCAAGGGCTAAAAGAAAACATAAAAGCTCATTATTGGGCACTTACACTAACACCCCAGTTAAAGCCGGAGTTGAATCAGTCAATTCCTTTAGAAAAATACAACGTCAAGTCAGAAGCTTGTAGAGATCCATATGAATTATGATAAAATGAAGAATATATGTTGCACATCTACCTTGAAGAAATCAACAGAAAGCTTCTGGTCATATTGTTTCTCCCGCACCTCTAGATACTGCGTGTCATTACACCAGAGAGGGGATTCTGTTAAAAAGATAGCATCAAGAGCAGGAGACATCTCTAAAGAAAAAAAAAAGGAATACACGGTAAATAATATACAGTAAATGCATACCGTGATAGCAGTTGCAATGTCCTCCTTGTTAGAAACCTTATAAGCGACTCCACACTACACCAAAATAAACGACAAAATTGGATGGATTTCCTAAGGATAAACTTCCAATATTGCACTAGAGAAAAGTTACTGCATCATAGTTAAATGTCAACTCTTTGGAGAACAAGTGAAAAAATCATTTGTTTTTTTTTTAAAACAAAGTGAGAATTATTTCTTTTTGGTGTTCAAGAGCCGAAATGGTAGTACAAGTACAAAGTGGAGAGGGATTCGAACCCATGACCTATCATCAACATACATTCGATTTCTACCACTAAACGAAGACCTCATTGTTGAAGTGACAAATTCATGATCAAGCATGATCAAGAGAATGGCTGGGGCACGCTTGGAATGGGAGTAATTATTAATAGAGTAACAGAGGCTAAAACAAGAAGAAGTGGGAGGAGATTAGTGGTTTGAGGTGATTTGTGATGGTTGAGGGTGGGAAAAGGAGGTGAGGGAGGGATTATTATCTCCATATGGAGGTAGGTAACTATTACTCCTTTAGTGGAGGGACTATTACACTATCTCCCCCTTTTCTATCTCCAATCTCCATCACTGCCCTCTATTTTTTAGTTCATTTTAACTCTATTACTCCCGCAATAATTACCTCCCTTCCAAGCGAGCCCTAAGAAGAGAAGACCGAACCCAAAAGTTTCCGGTTCATAAAAGTACTCAAAGAAAACTACCAAAAGAAAATCATCTCACCATAAAGCTACAAGAAAGGATCAATTAGGTTAGAGTCCATAGTATCACAACACTCTTCTTGGAACAGTCTGCCAACAAAAAGACTTTTTTCCTGAGCAGTGCTAGGAAACATTAACCCTGATCTAGGGAGGGTGCATTGTCAAATAGCATAATACCATTGGTATTCTTGAGTAGATAATCGCCCTAAAAACTAAGACTATTAATGATCACATTGTCTTCCACAACTTTAAGCTTCTCAAATAACTCAACACATGCCATGGTTGTTAATCTTATGGACCCTTAAGGTATATGAGCAATAAGAGGAGTTAACTAAGAGCATAAAACAATCTATCGGATCAAATCTCTTCTTCACGGCGGAAATCAAATTACCATCATATGCAATGTGTTAATTCAGCCCTACTTGACTATTCATTCATCCCTACCTTGACTATTTTCTCTCTTTCCTCGAACAAACCAAACAAACATCAATTTTCTGACCACTCTTCCACTCACATTACTTCACTAGTAAGTTGATAATCCTATATATCATTTGCTCAAAAATCTCAAAACTTCCAGATTAAAACCGTTTTACACAAGACCAATTGGAGTTAGAATCATGAGGAAAGAATCAAGCTTTCAGCAATATACCCACTTCAAAATAAGCATAACTGTTCTGTTTAACATTAATCTTAGTACCACCAATACAGTGAGCTCATATCAATTGTTCAATAAAAAACTCAAGAACACTCTTAAAGTTAAAACAACCCAATAACTATACATTGATTAATCAAATGAATAATAACTAACCAGAGAATTACACCCTTTATACTAAAGTTAATCAAAGATTGCTTTGTTTTTTCAACTTACACAAATTTCATCATCAGCAGGCTCCAATGTGACAGTTCTACCAGGGTATTCTGGTGTTCCTCTATGATCAGTGCTACCTGCATCAATTAATTCAAAAAAAAATTACAGAAATGCCAAAAAAATCAAAAACTACTTTGTAACAAAGTTGAAAACTTTGAAGTAATTTAGTAAATGCAAAAAGTTAGATAAATGAATAAGGAAAAGATAATCAGCCTTGATAGAAGACACGACGATAGCCCTTGATGAAACCATGAAGGCGTTCGTCGTAATTGAACCCGGCTTTCCATATCAGTGACCCGTACCCGAATACCCATAGTACCATTTTTTTATTCTCTGGTTTGGTTTGTATCAGTGTTGGTCCTTTAGCCCTTTCGGGTAGGGCTGAGCAAAAATATACGATACGGTTTTATTATACGTATCCGATACGATATACGGTTTCAATTATACGGATTTCCGTATATCCGATACGAATTTCCGTATATACGATACGGTTTATAAAAAATCGTATCGGATACGTATCGGCAAAATTTGAAACCGGATATACGGTTTCCGATACGGTTCCTATTTTTAATATAAAATATAAAAATAAAATCATAAAACCACTAAACGTCGAGTAAATCCGTGACTCAATCTTATTACTTTTATACATTTATAAGCTATTTATTCTTATAATATGTGATACTCTTTTAACTTATTAAGAAAAATCATAAAATCACAAAAAAAATAAAAATAAGACATAAAATTTTACATAATTAAATGAAAAACCGGATACCGGATATACGGTTTCCGGATATACGAAAAAACCGGATATACGGTTTCCGGATATACGGAAAATCCGTATCGGATAAGGATACTCAAAATTGAGATTTTTAAAACCGGATATCCGATACGGTTTTGAAAACCGTATCGGATATCCGGTTTTGCTCACCCCTACTTTCGGGGGTGGGGGTTTGAAGTGAGAATTATAACCAAAAAAAAAATATTAAAAACATAGTTTATTTTCGTAGTATATTCTTTTTGTGACACCCTCAAATTTGCGGAAAGAAAAAAAATAATTTAAATACATAACGAAGGGTGTCATAAATAAAAAGGTTCATTACAAAAGAAAATTAATATTATACATAAGAATTATACAAGACGGGAGACATATCTCCAGTATAAATACGGAAATAAAAGAGTGTATAATAATATACAATCTAAGAACCGAATATAGGTCCAAGGTAAATACTTCGCTCGCTAGCTCGTCAATGTACCCAAAGTATGCATCACCACCTGTTCGACCGCATTAAATATAAACACGGAAGCCACAGTCAGTGGGGAGTAACTCCGAGTTCTCCCAGCCACGAAATGTCAAGTTTAATAAAAACATGAATAACATAAAAGCAATGTATATGGACAATACAAAACTTTAACATATATGATATGCTTTTCATGTTATGAAACAGATAACTAACAAATAACCTAGCATGTGAAAGCTATCATGTGAAACCGATAATAAACTATACTCGAGGTAGGGAAGCTGGTATGCTAGATCAGAGGTTCCTCTCAGAAACATGGCCGTGATACACTCAAACCCTAATCAACACGTAATCATGTGAATCAGTTAACAACCAGTAATCCAAACTCTATCAACCTTAGCCGGCTTGCATCTCACCTTCTAAGATTCATAGAATCATCAACATGAAAGACCAATACTTCTACAAACAGGCACAAGTTCTTAGTGACGTCAATAGAAGACTTCTGTAACTCAAGTCTATACCACGAGGTAGGATATACTTAAATATTTAGGCTCAGCGGTCACACTAATGACATGGCCCAAATACCAAGCACACATCTGGGCTCAGCGGTTACCCTAATAACATGGCCCAGATCCAAAGCACATATCTTAGCTCAGAGGTTACCCTAATAACATGTCCAAGATACGACTCAACCCTAAACCTAGACTGCGCAGACCTAGAGAAATGAGAAGATCCATCGCATCCAAGACCCATGATACAGTCACATGAGTACCCCTAAGAAGATCCATCAAAGGGTTGGCTAGTACTAAAGCTGGCTCCATTTCCCAAAGTGGAAACCATGGCAGCCATGCCCCGACTTGAAGATCCATCAAGCCGGGAACACAAAAGCTATCAAGCGGCAAACTCCATATGCTCGTTAAAGATAGTACGACCTATCAATGTCATGGTCCAAGATACTCATTTAGAATTAGAATGGTCAAGACGTCATATACTCATAATTCTCTATGGGTACTTAGTCAACACGACACCAACCATATAATTAAACAGTCACGGGAAAAACATCCTATCATGTGACTAATTGCATATAAATCATATTCAAATATCATATCGCCTCATATCTACTAAGGCTCATTCATTCCTTCATTAAAATAAAACCTTACCTGAAGACAAATCCCCGACCCGAGTCCCGCGACGGGTCATCAGTCAACCGGGGCTGACTAGATCTTAGTTTGACAAAACCCGTTTGGTCAAACCGGCTAGAAACAGAGTCTGCACCACATAGACTTAGCCATAAGAATCAACATATTCATTACATGTCATTTTTAAAACTTCTAACATGTGAATTTAAATCTTATTAAAAACCCGCTTGACTTAAAGGATATTATATTAAACTACGATCTCGTCTTATAATTTCTAACATGTGAGAAATAATAATTTAATGAAAAACCTTTTAATTAAATATTTTACTTATTAATATTTCTCGCTTGCTAATTATTACAAAACGCGATAAAATAACAATAACTCAAAAACCGTCACAAGTCTAAGTAAGGGGACCCACGGTTCATTTTAGACCGGTTTTGGTCATCTTTTCTAAAAACCGTTACTTAATATTTCCCCGCATGCATAACATATTTAAAACTCGTCAAAACAACAACAAAACAATCAAACATCGACACAACCCACAAGGACCAAACACGGACCAACCAGACCGGGCTGGACCGGGTCTGAACCGGCCTGAACCGGCCTGGTTTGGACCGGTTTCCAGCCCCACAAAACAGCCCCTACACGGGCCAACACCAACATCCATTCTAAATTAATTCTAACATGTTTTTAATTAACAAACAACCATTTTAACAATCATCCATACAAAAATCATGATTATGAACAAATCATTCAAACATGTCAAGAACACCACACATGTCATAAATTCATACAACATAATAAAAATGATTACTTATCATGTTACTAATTAAAAACCGTAAATCATAAACAACAACTAAAGTATGTAACATTGATTCGTCGAGTAACTCGGAATCGTTACCTTAGCTAGCACAAAATCAAGTACCACCAAAATATAAGAACTAAGAACTAAGAAACCCGTCTTCTAGTCTTCTCCTAAAATATACGAGTCACCAAACTCGTCTTCAACATCTTCCCCTATAAGAAATGACAAGAAAACATTATTAGAACTTAAAACTTGATTTTCCATAATTAAAGTGTTGAAAACGATTTGTCGGAATTTAAAATAAAACGTACTTGAAGATGGGGAGCGAACAGGAGATCCTAGAAATATAAGTTAGGACGGATTTAATTAAGAAATGAAGGTTTTATGAAGGTTTTGCTCAAGAACGATGAAGAACGGATGAATACCGAACGAAGAACGTTCAAGAACGATGAAGAACGATTAATTTGATCTTAAGCTGATTTGTTGTAAAATGAAAAGTTGTTAGTGAGTAATGGGTGATGAGGGAGCCGTGTAAATATAGAGGGAGTATGGCGTCGGGTTTTGAAATTGTTGTTACGGAATTGACTCGGTATAATAATTATATTACGGTAATTAATTAGATATTATTCGGTTTTATAATAGTTTAATGAAATATCTAGATATTTATTTGATATTATGTTAATGTAAACAAAAGAAAGGAAAATATCTAGCTTAAGAGAGGAGAAAGAGACGTGAGAAAAGAAGAGAAATCGGGTCTGTTTTTAAGCGATTGCGGAATTTAAGTTGACAGACCGATAAAGT
>JAIUZE010071569.1:0-48243 GCA_022085475.1 Heliosperma pusillum | reverse complement strand
TTGCGGAAAGAAGAAAAATAATTTAACTAAATAAAATATGAGAATACATAACGAAGGTGTCATAAATAAAAAGGTTCATTACAAAACGGAAATAATATTATACAAAAGAAATATACAAGACGGAGACATATCTCCCGTATAAATACGGAAATAAAAGAGTGTATAATAATATACAATCAAAGAACCGAATATAGGTCCAAGGTAAATACTTCGCTCGCTAGCTCGTCAATTGTACCCAAGTATGCATCACAAACCTGCCAACCGCATTAAATATAAACACGGAAGCCACAGTCAGTGGGGAGTAACTCCGAGTTCTCCCAGCCACGAAATGTCGAGTTTAATGAAACATGAATAACATAAAAGCAATGTATATGGAAAATACAAAACTTAAACATATATGATATGCTTTTCCTGTTATGAAACAGATAACTAACAAATAACCTAGCATGTGAAAGCTATCATGTGAAACCGATAATAAACTATGACTCGAGGTAGGGAAGCTGGTATGCTAGCTCAGAGGTTACCGTTAACATGGCCATGATACACTCAAACCCTAAGCAACACGTAATCATGTGAATCAGTTAACAATCGGTAATCCAAACTCTATCAACCTTAGCCGGCTTGCATCTCACCTTCTAAGATTCATAGAATCATCAAACATGACAGACCAATACGTCTAGAAACAGGCATAAGTTCTTAGCACAGTCAATAGTCGACTTCTGTAACTCGAGGCTATACCACAAGGTAGGAAAACATCCTAGTCCTAGACTGATCAGACCTAGCGACAACAGCTATTCCATTCCCCGTCTCATGACATAACCGTACACGATAAACTCTACTAGGCGACCCCCTAAGCAGAGATGGCTAGTACTTAAGCTGGCTCCCTTCCCAAAGCGGAACTCTTAGGATGCCATGCCCCGACTTGGAGATAATCCCCCCAGGCCGTGACGCAAAAGCTATCAAGCTGTGAACTCCATATGCTCGTTAAAGATAGTACGTGCCTATCAATGTCATGGTCCAAGCTACTCATTTAGAATTAGAATGGTCAAGACGCCATATATTCATAATTCTCTATGGGTACTTAGTCAACACGACACCAACCATATAATCAAACAGTCACGTGAAAAACATCCTATCATGTGACTAATTGCATATAAATCATATTCAAATATCATATCGCCTCATATCTACTAAGGCTAATTCCATAATTAAATACAACCTTACTTGAAGACAAATCCCCGACCCGAGTCCCGCGACGGGTCATCAGTCAAATCGGGGCTGACTAGATCTTAGTTTGACCAAACCCGTTGGATCAAACCGGCTAGAAACAGAGTCTTTATCACATAGACTTGAACGTAAATTCAACATATTCATTACATGTTATTTTATCAAAACTTCTAACATGTGAATTATTAAATTTTATTAAAAACCCGTTTGACTTAAATGATATCAAATTAAACTACGATCTCGTCTTATAATTTCTAACATGTGAGAAATAATAATTTAATGAAAAACCTTTTTCATTAAATATTTTACTTATTAATATTTCTCACTTGCTAATTAGTACAAAACGCGATAAAAATGACGATAACTCAAAAACCGTCTCAAGTCCCAAAGTGGGACCCACGGGCTGAGTTGGGCCGGACCCACATGGGCCTGATTTGGGCCTCACGGCCTGATTTGGGCTAAATGGCTGTTTTGCTTTAATTTTCTAAAAACCGTTTTCCAATATTTCCCGCATGCTTTAACATATTTAAAACCAGTCAAAACAACAACCAATCAATCAAACATCGACACAACCCAAAGACCAAAACCCGGACCCACCTTGACCAACCCAGACCGGGTCTGAACCGGCCTGGACCGGTCTGGTTTGGACCCGGTTTAGCCCCTTCCCCACGGTTCACCATCAAACCAACACCAATTTAATTTCTAACATGTTTTAACCATCAAACAACCATTTTAACAAACATCCATACAAAATCATAAGTTATTAAAATCATCAAAATTTGTCAAGAACACTACACTTGTTAAAATTTCATAAACAACATAAAAATCATAACTTGTTAAAAATCATCAAAATTCATCAAGAACAACAAACTTGTTAAAATTTCCTAAACAACACAAAAATCATAACTTAGTAAAAATCATTAAAATTCTTCAAGAACACTAAATTTGTTAAAATTCCATAAACAACATAAAAATTATAACTTAGTAAAAATCATTAAAATTCTTCAAGAACACTAAATTTGTTAACATTTCATAAACAACATAAAAAAAATCATAACTTATGAAAAACCATAAAAATTCATCAAGAACAATAAATCAACATAAAAATTTCCTACAACTTAAAAATCATCAAGAACAATAATACAACATAAAAATTCCTAACAACATAAAAGCATCAAAAATATAAAACAACTAACATTCCTCGACAACATGAAAAATCATCAAAAAAGAGAAACAACATAAAAATGCCATACAACAGAACAAATTTGCATCAAAAAATCATAAAACAACATAATAATTACTACTTAACATATTACTAACTAAAAATCCATAAATCATAAAACATGAACCAAAAATAAAGATGAACCAAAATCAAAATAAATAAAACTAAAGGCTATGTTACTAACTCAAATCCTAAATAACCATAACATGAATCATAAACTAAAAGCTACAAAAACAAAACTAAAGCTATGTGACATTAATTCGTCGAGTAAATCGGAAATGTTACCTTAGCTAGCCAAAAATCACTTAGCACAAAAATAATAAGAAGTAATAATTAAGAAACCCTTCTACTAGTCTTCACCCAAAATATAAGAGTCTCCAAATTCGTCTTCAAACTCTTCCCCTATAAGAAATAACAAGAAAAACAATTAGTAGAACTTAAACTAAATTTTCCATAATTAAATGTTGAAAACGATCTTGACGGAATTGAAAATAAAACATACGTGAAGATGGAGAGCGAAGAGGAGATCTTAGAAATATAAATTAGGAAGGATTTAATTAAGAAATGAAAGATTTATGGAGGTTTTGCTCAAGAACGATGAAGAACTAAAGATGAACGATGAAGAACGCGAAGAACGATTAAATAAAGTGAGGTTTTGATCTTATTTTGATTTGTTGTAAAATGAAAAGTTGTTTGTGAGTCATATGGGGTGTGTGGGTGCCGGGTGTTTATAGACACATAAAGGTGTCGAGTTTTGACATTGTTGTTCCGTAATTGACTCGCGTTTAATAATTGTTTTACGGTAAACGATTAAATATAATTAACGATAAAGTTAATTACAAGATATTATGATATTAAAATGAAAAATAATGAAAATATCAAGGCTTAAGAGTGGGTAAGTGTGCAGTGTGGAATTGTGATTGTCGGGTCTGATTTCGAGCGTTTTGCGTAATTTTCGTTAATTGATCGATAAAGCGAATAGTGATCTAGATATTATGATATTGTAATCAAAAGAAATCAAAATATCAAGGCTATTAGAGGACTTTAAGGAGCCGTGTGGTTTGAGGTGATTTGGGTCTGTTTTTGCTCGATTTGCGTAATCTCCGTTGACGAATCGATAAAGTAACAAATATCTAAGATATTTGTATTATTTTAATCGAATCAATTAAAATATCCAATCGTGAGTGGAAAACGATGACATGGCCGCGTGACTCATGCCAAAGTCGAGTTGCGATTTTGTTGCGCGCTTTACGATGCGTCGGGAATAGTTAAATGACGTTCGGTTAAAACCGTAAACGTTATTATTTAAATTCCGAATAAATTCAAAATAATTATATTAAATTATGACAAATCTTAATAAATCTAAATAAAAATAAATCAAAAATATTATTTTTTTAAATAAAATTTCGGTCTTCATACTTATGAGACGAGTCGGGAAAAGTCAACGAAAGTCAAAATCGACTAAAAAGTCGGAAAAAGTCAAAATGGCTTAAAAGTTCAGAAAAGTTTAAGACGACTTAAAAATAAATAAAAAGTCGATGACGACTTTAAAAAGTCAAGGAAAAGTCAAAGACGGTTTAAAAGTCAAGAAAAGTCAAAGATGACCAAAAACGGTCTTTTCATGAAATCTCTCAAAAATTCCAAATACGAACGCGGAATTTCAAAATACGCCTCGGAACAAAAATTCCTATATTAAAAACTTAAGTTCTACTGAAAAGTATCCATAAGCTATTGCTTAAGCAAATTGGGTACTTTTCGGGTTGTTACATTCAAGACCCCGACAAAGATTACTACCTCGTGGAGGAAGAGTTGGAAGACGATTGAAGACGCACAAAGTGAAAGTCCATAGACCTTAATTAGACTCCTCTAATTAGTTATTAATTTACTTGTTAATTTAGTATTTAATGATCTATGTAACATGCAGGCAAATATAAAGACATTTATATTATAAAAGAAGAAATTTCCTCACATTGAAATGGAAATGTTATGGGCATAACAAGAACTCCTTCTTGTTGTTCTTGAGCTATAATATAGATGATCCTCCAAAAACCTTCAAACTAGAAGATCTCCTTTAAATTGCACCCAAGATTAACCCAAATAAACTTGACTTATTACTAACTAGATAATAAGAAAAATTACACTAATATTAGAATATACTACTACTATAGTAATACTTAGTGTATATTAGTGTATGAGAGTTTTAGAAAGATGAGAAGATTTTAGTGAGATAAAGAAAATAAGCAAGAATGAACAAAAAAATGAACAACCATATTACCCTTTTATAGGCAATATGGCCGATCCATATGGCCTTCACAAGGCTCTTATTTTGCTTATTTTAATTCACATGCAAAGTGCTGGAGTGTAGTGTTGAGTGAAATGATTTTAGGTATACTATTCATGTCATAATCACATGTAACTTGTGAGCATGAACAAGAGCAACCATCATCACTCTCTACTACTACTTGACCGGCCACATGTAGCCTTATATGGTCCATTTTGATTTTTGATATTTGTCCCACAAATACTTATTAATCATATGCTTAATTATCTTATATAATTAAGTGTTAATTTGATCATATAACAAATATATCACACAAATAAATAAATATTATGTACTTAACATTTTAAGTAATATTTTACCATTATATCAATATATAATGGGTTCCACAATGCTTAGTTAATTTATTTTACAACTCCTTGTAAATATAATTAACTAATTACCTCTATCTCAAAACCTCAACTAATTTCGTAATTTAACGATTAATTACTAAACTAGATCTTATTTAATCATATTAAAATAAGATATAAATTTATTAGTCAATTATCGCATAATTGAAAAATAAGCTTAATCGAATTTGAGTTCCTAACTCAATTTCTAACTATTAACTCTCGTATATATATCAAATATATGTAATGGACTAATCAACTGTATCATATACAATTAATTTGTTATTATTTGGGTTTCATCCTATACGTGTGAACGAAAGGGATCAGTTGATCACCGCCGTCATACGACAATAACGTCAAACTCTAGTCAGCCAACCGTTATTGATTTACGTTAATCAACCGACTAATTATATATATATATATATATATATATATATAGTCAATAAATATTCCAATTATATACCTTAATGAGATTTATTATGTGGCGCACTATTGTGGAGGACACCTACTCCAACAATCTCCCACTTGTCTAACACAAGTGTGCGTCACCAATTCTCTTGTCTCTTTATCACATCTCCCATTCAACGCAAGGTGTCTTTCAAGTCGCACTTGCGATTGATTATACCTAGAGTGGTTTTCTTGATAGGGAGAGTAACTGTCTGATCGGAAAATCTACCATAGATCTCTTTCCAAGCGTGGCCACGCATTTACAGTAACAACTCCTTGAGTGGCCTAAAGATGTTTGTACCCAACGTGGGTGGACAATTTCTGTTGACACATCTACTCTGTATGATGCAGATCACCATGACCGAGAAGATGTCCATCAGCCTCCTTTTACGGCACGACCTAGAACATCAACCAAAACCAATCGGAAACTGCACCAACTCAGATAGACGGTCGCCAGTCAAAAGAATCGACTCATAGGAATAAGATAGAATACCCTGCCACGACCAGGCATCAATAAATTGATTTAAGGGTCTCTACAAAGGTCACTGTCTGACAGAGTGCCATACAGTCTGTCTATGTAATCGACCAGTCATCTCTATGACCCCATGGTGCTGAACCAACCATCGATCGACTTACAATCTAGTCACTTCGAGACGTCACCTCATTGAGTAACTAGGGACAAAATACTATGTTTGTCCTATTCACTTGAATAGGGTCCAACAATGTCTTACAATCTATTCGGATAAACAAAGTATTAAATTTAGTCAAACTAAATAAAAGAGTTTATAATAAATTCGAACAATGAATGTAATTATCATATATGAAATAATTAATACAATATTCAATTATTACATATTACATAATATAAAGGAATTCTGGTACTCGTCTCAATCCCATTGTGACAACATGACCATCATGCTTAACCTTTGATAAAGGCTTTGTTAAAGGATCAGCAATGTAATCATCTGTCCCAACCTTACAAATGTCAATTTCCTTTCTGTCCCCGTAATCTCTAATTACATGATATTTCCTAAGTACATGTCTAGACTTATTACTAGACTTGGGCTCTTTTACTTGAAAGATAGCCCCACTGTTATCACAATAAATCGTGATAGGATCTTTGGCAGTAGGGACTACTACTAGTCCTTCCAAAAATTGCTGAATCCACACAGCTTCCTTTGCAGCTTCAGAGGCTGCAAGGTACTCTGCTTCTGTTGTAGAATCCGCTGTAACGCTTTGCTTAAAACTCTTCCAGTAAACAGCTCCTCCATTCATCATATAAACATAGCCGGATTGGGATTTCATATCATCCCGATCTGTTTGGAAACTGGCATCTGTGTAACCTTTTACAGGTAACTCAGTCTCGCCCCCAAACACTAAGAACGAATCCTTAGTCCTTCTCAAGTACTTAAGAATGTTCTTTACGGCTATCCAGTGGCTCTCACCTGGATTTGCTTGGTAACGACTTGTCATGCTCAAAGCATATGCAACATCGGGACGAGTGCACATCATAGCATATATGATTGATCCAACAACGGATGCGTAAGGGATCAATTTCATGCGTTCAATCTCCTCGGGTTTGGTAGGGCACTCTGACTTGCTCAAGGTCATCCTACTACCCATAGGAAGAAAGCATCTCTTAGAGTCTTTCATGTTGAACCGATCAAGAGTTTTATCAATATAAGTTTCTTGACTTAATGCTAGTATCCTTTTAGATCTATCCCTATAGATCCGGATACCTAAGATGTGCTGGGCCTCTCCTAAGTCTTTCATTTGGAAATGAATCCCTAGCCATTCCTTCACATAAGTGAGCATTGGAATGTCATTCCCAATGAGTAGTATGTCATCTACATACAAGACTAGAAAAGTTACTTTACTTCCACTAAACTGTATGTATAAACATGGTTCCTCGACACTTCGAGTGAAACCATTTTGTTTAATTACACGATCGAAACGATGATTTCAACTCCTCGATGCTTGTTTAAGACCATAGATGGATCTCTTAAGTTTTCATACCTTCTTAGGGTTTCATGAATCCACAAAACCTTCAGGTTGTGTCATGTACACTTCCTCTTCTAGAATCCCATTCAAGAAGGCGGTTTTGACATCCATTTGCCAAATCTCATAATTATGAAATGCGGCAACCGCTAAGATAATCCTTATGGATCGAAGCATGACGACTGGGGCGAAGGTTTAGTCATAGTGAAGACCATGAACTTGGGTGAAACCTTTTGCCACCAATCTAGCTTTGTAAACATCACTATGTTTATCTATGCCATTTTTGATTTTATAGATCCACTTACACTGAAGAGGTCTTACCTCCTTAGGTAAATCAACCAAGTCCGATACTTGATTGTCGTACATAGAATCCATTTCGGATTGCATGGCTCCAAGCCATAGCTTTGAGTCAGGACTAGAAATGCTGCTTTGTAGGTAGTAGGTCTGTTACTTTCAAAAAAGTAACACATTATAGTCACCATCTTCCTCTATAATACCAGTGTATCTATCAGGTTGATGACTAATTCTGCTTGACCTCCTAGGTTCCGAAGGAATTATGACCGTGTCAGACGAAGAGGGAACGTTTTCCTCTATGTCCTTTTCGGTTTGTAGCTCTTGGACTTTATCAAGTTCAAATTTTCTCCCACTCTGTCTTTTAGAAATAAAATCATTTTCTAAAAAGACTGCATCACGAGACACAAACACTTTGTCCTCGTGTTTATTGTAGAAGTAATATGCGCGTGTTTCCCTTGGATATCCTACAAACAAACATTTGTCAGATTTGGGTGCGAGTTTATCGTCAGACTTATTCTTAACAAACGCCTCGCATCCCCAAATTCTCATAAACGACAAATAAGGGACTTTCCCTGTCCATATCTCATATGGAGTCTTGTTTGCCGCTTTAGTTGGGCTTTGATTTAGTGAAAATATTGCAGATAAGATAGTGAAACCCCAAAAATAATCAGGAAGCTTTGTTAGACTCATCATAGATCGAACCATATCTAATAAAGTTCGATTTCTCCTTTCGCACACACCATTTAATTGAGGTGTGGCAGGAGGAGTCCATTGTGATACTATACCACAATCTTTTAGGTGTGAATCAAATTCATTGTTCAAGTATTCACCACCACGATCGGATCGTAGAGCTTTAATCTTTTTGTTCAATTGGTTTTCTACTTCATTTTGAAATTCTTTGAATTTTTCAAAAGCATCACTTTTGTGCCTCATCAAGTAGACATATCCATATCTACTCAAGTCGTCGGTAAAAGTAATGAAGTTGTGATAACCACCTCTAGCGTGGATAGTCATTGGACCGCACACATCCGTATGTATAAGGTCGTAAAAGGAGCACGGGTCATCTTGCCTAGAAGACAAGATTCGCATACACCATAAGATTCATAATCGAATGGTTTGAGTACTTTACATGAAACAAGTCTCTTTATGCGTCGTTCGTTTATGTGCCCTAAACAACAATGCCAAAGGTATGATTGATTAGGTTCACCTGTTTTGAGCTTCTTGTTTTCTACATGATAGACCTCTTTTGCAATATCGAGAACATAAATACCTCCAATAGAAATGGCCTCGCCATAAACCATTTCATTAAAAGCAAAAGTACAACAGTTGTTCTTAATACAAAATGAAAAACCTTCCATGTCTAACACGGAAATGGAGATAATGTTCTTGGTAAGAGTTGGTACATAATAACAATTATTTAAATACAACTCTAAACCATTAGGCAAAAGAAGAACGTAGGTGCCCACGGAAACTGCGGCTACCTTAGCTCCATTTTCCATGCACGGGTCCACGTCACCCTTGGCTAGTGCTTGCACGTCCTTCAGCCCTTGTACATGATTACAAAGGTGAGAACCACAACCGGTATCAAATACCCAAGAAAATGTACTAGCAAAGTTAATATCTATCATATAGAGTGATGAAAGAATTTTACCTAACGTTATCACACAACCGTCCTTCTTGTCTTTCCAGTATTTGGGGCAATTAAGTTTCCAATGCCCTTTGCCATTACAATAATAGCAATCCGCGTCCGCGTGTTTGTTGTCTTTGGGCTTGAGCTTCATAAAGACCTTGCCATTTCCCTTGCCAATTTTCTTGAAAAGCGTCTTACATACCCTTTCCTTTGTCCTTCACCTCAAGGCTCATGTTCTTCAATTTCATTGAAAGAACATCCTTGGGTTCACTCCCACTAGCCTCCATGTCCCTCTCCGCTTGGGTGAGGAGTGCATGGAGTTCATGGAAACTCTTTTCCATGCCATTCGTGTTGTAGTTCACCCTAAATTGGGTGAACTTTGGTGTGAGTGAATGGAGGATTCCACCCACCACTAGCTCCTTTGTAATTTTGCACCCTAGACGCTCTAAGGTGTCGCATGCTCAACCATCTTGAGCACGTGTGGGCCAACCTTTTGGCCCTTTTGGAGCTTAGTCTCAAAGCACTTTGCAGCCGCCTCATATTGGAGAATTTTAGGGGCTTGCGAAAACATCGATGTTATCCTCGTGAATATCGCATATGCATCGAGAGATATCAATTGGAGTTTGAGTTTGGGTGAGATTGACCAAATCATGACATTCTTGACATCATTGGCAACCTTCAAATAAAGGTCATATTCAGCCCGAACCACCGCGGACGATCTTGGCCCGGGTTCGGCGGGGGGCTCTTCGACCAAGTAGCGAAGCACGTTATCGGATATCGCGGCGCTCTTAATCGTTGATTCCCATTCAACGAAGTTACTACCGTCATCTGTTAGGACACACTTGTCCATGACGGATCTCAACTATGAGTCCTTACCCAAGGTTGCGTTGTTTGATGAAGTTGACATTGTGCGAATATGGTTACTAGAACAAAAAGAAATATATAAACATTCATTGTTATAATAATTTACTTGAAAAACATTTTAACAAGTTTTGCATTTATATAATGACCCCTCACTAAATTATATAAATGATCCCAAGACCCATCTTTAAACAAAAATAGTCATCGTATGCTACCTTTATCTAAAAATGGTAAGTCATTACTTGACTAATTCTACCCTTAGAACTCTTGGTTGACGGATTTCAACTAAATCCATCTCCTAGTCCAAGATAACGCTTATCTCATTGAGTCCAATCCAATTTTAGCTTGTGATCGTATCACCCTACTTACCTGAGGTAAAAAGGGACCCACGAGCGTGGTAGCCCTAATGAACACGGGATTCATAGGTGTTACGAAAGTCTTATCGTATACGGTTCGGGGAAACGTCTTATCCCGTGGGCTTCCATTGACTTGTCTTGCTATCGTACATGATGCTAGTGCGTGCCATTAACCGTGAGAGATTATGTTACCATATTCGTATGTTTGGATGAATGTTTATATGTTGATTATTTGTGACCATTAGATGACTTGGCGTGGTTTATATGTCGAGTCTCTATCTTATCAAGTATATGCCACTAACGGTAAGATGTAAGCCCTAATGAGTATATAGTTGCCTAAGGATGTCTGTTAAAGTAGGTGTCCTCCACAATAGTGCGCCACATAATAAATCTTATTAAAGAATATAATTGAGATATTTATTGACTATATATATGATTAGTCAGTTGATTAACGTAAATCAATAACGGTTGGCTGACTAGAGTTTGACGTTATTGTCGTATGACGGCGGTGATCAACTGATCCCTTTCGGTCACACCTAAAGGATGAAATCAAAATAGTAACTAATTATTTGTATACGATACAGTTAATTAGTACATTACATATATTCGATATGTACGAGAGTTAATTATTATAAATTGAGTTAAGAACTCAAATTCGATTAAACTTATTTTTCAATTATGCGATAATTGACTAATAAATTTATATCTTATTTTAATACGATTAAATAAGATTTAACTTAGTAATTAATCGTTAAATTACTAAATTAGTTGAGGTTTGAGATAGAGGTAATTAGTTAATTATATTTACAAGGAGTTGTAAAATAAATTAACTAAGCATTGTGGGACCCATTATATATTGATATAATGGTAAAATATTACTTAAAATGTTAAGTACATATTATTCATTTAGTTGTGTCATATAATTGTTATATGATCAAATTAACACTTAATTATACAAGATAATTAAGCATATGATTAATAAGTATTTGTGGGACAAATATCAAAAATCAAAATGGATCAAATTAGGCCTCACATGGCCGGTTAGAGTAGTGTTGCTAAGGTGATGATGGTTGCTTTTGTTCATGCTCACAAGTCACATGTGATTATGACATGAATAGTAACCTAAAATCATTTTATTCAATACTACACTCTACCACTTTGAATGTGATTAAAATAAGCAAAATAAGAGCCATTTTTGGCTCACCATGACCGGCCATATTGCCTATAAAAGGGCAATATGGTTGTTCATTTTATTTGTTCAATTCTTGCTTGTTTTTCCTACATCTCTCAAAAACTCATCTTCTCTCTAAAAACTCTCAAATACTAATATTTACTGCGTATTACTAGTGTAGTAATATATTCTAATATTAGTAGTATAATATCTATCTTATTATCTAGTTAATTAATAAGGGTAGATTATTTGGTGTCATCTTGGTGCATCTTAAAGGAGGTCTTCTAGTTTGGAGATTATCATTATTCATCCATATTAATAGCTCAAGAACAACAAGAAGGAGTTCTTGTTGTGCCCATTTTATTTCCATATCAATGTGAGGAAATTTCTTCTTTTATATAAATGTATTTATATTTGCATGCATGTTACATAGATCATTAAATACTAAATTCACAAGTAATTTAGTAACAAATTAGAGGAGTCTAATTAAGGTCTATGGACTTTCAATGTCTCCAGAAGTTGGTCTATAATCTGATGCTTACAGTTTTGTACCTCATAAGCCTATATCTTTATATATTGAAATGCTTATATGTAATTCTCAATTCATATATATATATATATATATATATATATAGATATATATTATAGATAGTATTATAGATATATATAGTAATATATATATATATATATATATATATATATATGCTTCTACTTTTTTATTACCGTTTAAGTATGTTATTTGCGATATGGCTGGGAGAACCCGGAGTTACTTCCCACTGACTGTGGCATTCATGTTTTCATGAATGAACAGGTTGCTTGGCTGGATATTGCTTGTTTTTGGGTTCGGGTGTGAGCTAGCGAGCGTTGGACTCGACGATTCACCCATAGACGTGTTTAGCTAGTTTACTAAACAACTTTGATGTTTGATAACGTTTTAGAGAGACTACGTCTCTTTGTAGTATTTTATACTTTAGTTTGTATTTATTGACAATCCTCGTACTCTTCCTTTGGCATGTAAAAAAGTTTCAAAAATATCGTATTTTCCGCTATATAAATTGCATGCTTGTTATGTTTTATTTCCGCTATCGCGAGGGTTGTCACAAGATCTCTGTGAACATCCGTGTTCATTGACATCCACTGGAGTCACTATAGACATAAAATGCTAAGGGTAACAAGTTCTTGGTGTTCATGTCATTCCTTTGTGTCTTGACATGACATAAAGTATTCGAACGGTTCCAACTTCCCACAAAAGTTGGTGGCGACTCCACAAATGCGTGTTTTCACGCTTGTCCCTCGTTTCTCCAGCCGTGGTAACCCATGCACCACAGTTTGGAAAGGATCGCGAAACCCGTGTATCACAGTTACATATGACTTCATTAGTTATAATTGTTGGAGTGAGTGTACTCAACAATAGTGTGATCACATAATTAAATCTCAATAATAAGAATACAAAGGGATGATGAATATTATAGTCAACTGGTCAACATAAATTGGTAACGATTGGCTCAATTGAGTTTGACGTTACTGTCGTATGACAGTGGTGATCAGTTGATCCCTTGAGGTCACACTTAAAGGACAATCCCCTAATCATGTACATTAATTAATTGTATAGCAATACAGATTAATTAATCCCTTAAATTGAAAAGTTTATATTGTAAGTGAGAGTTATATCTTATTGTAATATGATTAAATAAGATTCATTTTTAGTAATTTAAATGTTATATTACTAAGAATGCATTATGTTTATGAAACATTTGAGATAAGCTAAATTGGTTGATTATAATTACAAATTGTTGTAGATTATTTTAACCAAATATGAGATGACCCATTTTATTTACATGTAATTATAAAATGTGACTTAAAATGTTAAGTCTAAATTATTTGTTATGAAATTGCATTTAAATTGGTTAAATTCACATTTATAAGCAAAATTACATGTTACATGTCACATCTCACATATGTGACAAATGACAAATTGCAAAAATTAAATGGACACCCTTGTTAATGGGTGCACCGGTTATGGGGAGGATAGTAGGGTGATTAGCCGTAAAGTGTTGTTCTAATTAAGAATTAGACATAATCATTCACTAGCCTAAACCTATACCCTAGCTATTGCATTGTGAAGAACAAAAGAAAAGCACCCACCCTTCCCCATGTGAGGGTGTGCCCGGATGCCACATGCAACATAAGAGGAAATTTTTCCTTCTTATTTGTGTGCACTCCATCTCATATATTTCATTCATGCAAAATCTCTACTTCTCTCTAACTTCTCACTAAACTTAAGAAGTTTTCATAATAATTAGAGTTCATATTCTCTAATAATATACTAGTGTAGTATTAAGAGTTATTAGATAATTTTAAAGGGTTACTACTTTTAATACTTGTGTAGTATTTTATAGAGATTAATGGTAGTCTTGGGTGCAACTTAGAGGAGTGTTCTTATACTAAGAACTTGGAGTTCATCCTTATTATTTAAGCTCAAGAACAATATTTGGAAGGTGTCCAAATATTGTGCCCATATTGTTCATATTCAATGTAAGAAAAAATGTTTCTTCTTATCTTTGTGTTATTTTGTTATGCATGCATTAGATCTACTTAGTTTAAGAGTAAACTATTTATAAAATGATATTAAAAATATCTAATATCGAGTTCAAGAAACTGACAAGTGGTATGAGAGCTTTGGTTGTTGCATGCATAATCGATTTATAGTTTTTTCAAGTTAATGTAACTTAAAGAAAACTATTAATTTATGTTTTATAAGATAAAATCACAAATTCATTTGCATGTCAATATTTTCTGGTCTTAATATGATTTGAGGTCATTTTGATGATTTATGGAAATTTATATTGCTCAAATATGATTTTTAGTGTTTTTATTACATTTTAATGAGTAAAATGATGTTTAAAATGCTAAAAATAGTTAGACATATATTCTAACCTTGAAATTTTTACACAATCTCACACATGCATTTTAATTACTGTATGTAAAATTCCGTGTGAAGTGGACTTATTTCTCATGATTTATGATTTTTATATGATAAAATGATATAAATGAAGTTCAAATGATTAAAAATACTTTCGCTTTGAATCTGACCATGAAAGTTTAGTATGTTGTGATATGCATGTTTTCCTGATAGACTGGAAAATTTGAGACTAATTTGATTTGTGTAACATGATTTATGTATTTTTAATGTAAAAAAAGCATAAATAGTGACTTATTTAGCAAATATAGCTAAAATAAATTTCATGTAATGAGAAAATTATTCCTGGTTGCATAAATGTCCCACATTTCAGATCATAAGATGAAAATTTAATTTGATTAATTTTCACATGCTTTATGTATTTTATTTGATAAAACTGATAAAGCGCAACCAATTTTTCTCAAAAACGATTCGAAATTTTTAACCTTGATTTTTGACATTATGAGTGTCATGGAAATGTTCCAGAATGTACAAATTTTTAAAATTCAAAATTTTAAATTATTGACATGACCTCTCATAATAAATAATTGAGATTAAGCCTTACCAAATAGTAGAACCCATGAATCTCAATTTCGCAAGGAAGTAGGCTCGGCTCACCGGGGTACTAAACTTGTTACATTGGGTAAGTGGGGTAATAAAGGTTATTATTTAAAAATTTGGATTGAGTTCAACGGAAGTATTCGCGACCGTAGCCGCATGCGTTCCGGGCTTAAGATAAACATTAAAGTAATATTATCGACCAAGAGTTCTAATGTAGAATCGATTAAAGAGTTAATCCACCGAATTATGTTAATAAGGGATGAATCAGCTTACCGTGCCCAAGTTGATATGAATTTGGATCTCGGAATCATTTATAATAGTTGGGTAGAGGTCACTATTTAAATGTTAAAACTTGTTTAAAATGTTTACAAGTATTTAAAATGATAAATATTGACGTTTCCTTTATGTCTAAAATTTGTAGTTAACTTTGTACAATCGCAATGCCTAGTTCATCCAACACGACAACCACTAACGTTCCAACTCTCACAAACGTCTCATGGCTTCGATCCTTCATGGATCGATGCAAGTTAGAAAAGAATGGCGCAAATTTTGCCGATTGGGATGCGCAACTCCGTTTGGCCGCGGAAGGTGACGACAAGCTTCGTTACCTTACCGAAGCCTCTCCCGAAACACCTAATGAGAGGTCAACCGCCGCCGCAAGGCGAGCCTATGAGGCTTACCATAAAGAGTCCGCCGCGATCAAAATTGTTTTGATCTTCTCGATGGAGGCCGATCTCCAAAGGAGTGCCATAAAGATGAGTACGGCCTATGAGATCTATACGAAGCTTGTGACCATGTTTTCACAAGCTCCTAGGATCATTGAATATGAGACGGCTTCCGCGTTTTTCGACATGAATATTAAAGAGGGTCAAAAGGTTAGCCCTCATGTACTCAAATTGATTAAGCATGTGTGCAGTTTAGGGTAAACTACAATACGCAAAACATGAAAACCTCTCTCCATGAATTGCACAAGATGCTTGTGCAAGCCGAGAGAGATATGTGGCTAAATGTTAGCACCTCCAAGGATGTGCTCCATATTAATAGCAAGAGTAAGAGGAAGTTCAAGAAAAGTGCTAGCAAGGGGAAGAAGCCCTCCACTTACAAAGGCAAGGAAAAAGCTATTGAGAATAGCTCACCCAAGCTCAAGAAGGGTGCCTCCTATGAGGACAAATGCCATTATTGTAATGACATAGGGCATTGGAAAAGGAATTGCTCTAAGTATCTTGGAGATCTTAAAACTGGAAAGATTGTTTTAGTTGGTAAAAATTAATCCCTATCATTTATGTTATGATCTCAACTTTGGTATAAGATACGAGTTGTGATTCTTACCCTTTTTATTGTAACTAAGGCATGCAAGATATGATAAGGGCAAGGACAAGCAAGTCTAAGAAGGCTCTTCAAGGGAAGCTAAGTTAGCCACCCATAGTTGAAGACCTAAGGAAGCTTGTACTCAAGATTGTCTCCCCTTTGAATGTATTATGGTTGTTTAGAACTTTTTATTTCCTTCTCGGACATGAAATTTTTAAATTTTCAAGAACAATTGTTGTAATTGAATATTCAGTGACTTGGTTTTCAACCCAAGTCACTCGGTTTGTTGAAACTTTTTCGTTCTAAAATTTTTCATTATACTCTACTTACACTTATAACATAAATTGTATCGACTCAAATTGATCATATTAGTATTATGATGATTGGATCATTGTAATAAGTTCAAAAGCTAAGAATTTGATTCTCACTTTGAAAGTTCAATTGCTAAGTCAAAATTGAGTTATTAAACTCAAAAATAGGGAATCTACCAAACCAATTGGCTACACCATTTATAAAGATTGTAAATGACATGAATATGATTCCACCTCTTTAGCTTATAGAACTAGTCTATCTCAAAGCTAAGATTCGATGTCTTTACAATAAAGTCTATAGTAGATCACTTAAGGTCATGTTGTGATACTTCTACCTCCCTCACGAGTATGAGTACAAAATTGCTTGTGGCTCAGAAGGCTATCTTTAAAGAAAATAGTTGTATTTTTGTAAAGATAGAGTGGGAGAAAATAAGCCACAATGTAAAACTAGATATGAACTAGTGAGGAAACCAAAAGAAAATGTTCTTAGGTTAGACTCAAGACTAGTGAGGAGACCAAAAGAAAGCGTTCTTAGGTAAATCCTTATACTAGTGACGAGACCAACAGAAAATGTTCTTGAAATAAGAAGATTATGATCTATGAAGAGGAAGTACCTAGAAATTTTAAAATTCGATTTTCTAACATAAGAGACTTATGAAACTAAATGGAATCTATGCAATGGTGTGACAACCCTCGCGAATGCGGAAATATAAAACATACAAGCATGTGAAATAATATGCGGAAATACGGTATTTTAAAAACTTTTATACATGCAAGATAGATAACACGGGGAGTGTCAAAATATTACAAACTAAGTACGAAATACAACAAAGAGACGGGGTCTCTCAAAATGTTAGCAAAGAACAAGTGTTTAGCAAAACTAGCTAAAATCGTCTAGAGGTGAAAACTTCCAGGGACAACGCCCGCTAGCTCACACCCGAACCCAAAATAGCATAAGCAAAAAGTCATCCATGCAAGCAACCTGTTCATTCATGAAAAACATGAACGCCACAATCAGTGGGGAGTAACTCCGGGTTCTCCCAGCCATATCACATTAAACGTACATAAAAGGAAATACAAAAGTAGAGCATGCATACATATAGATATACATGTGAGATACGATAAGGATAGATAGGCAATCCAATATATAATGATAAAAGCATATGAGTTACAAGTCCGAATCCATCATGTTATACAAAGACTCGGGGAAGACACTCTTAGGCAACCGAATACGCTCACTAGAGCTTACATCTCACCGTTAGCGGTATAAGTTTGATAAGATTGAGACTCGACAAACAAACCACGCCAAGTCATGCGATGATCACAATCAATCCATCATATTATCATCCATTCAAACAACCCAATACATTGACGATGCCAAGTCATGCAATGACCATGAATAAAATCATGAAATCACGCATTCAAAGACAACGACACAAAGACGACATCTCTCACGGTAAATGAAACACACTAGCATCATCTACATGGCAAGTATGATTAAAAGGCATCCATGGGATAAAGCATTTCCCTGAACGCATACACGATGCTACATTTCGTATATTTAGACTAATTTCCTCCTGGTAGCACGACGATAATAATACGGTCCTAGTCTAAACCTGGCCAGATTCTCAGAATAAACGTGTTCCGATTCGACATGCGATAAAGCGTTTCGCATCCAAGACTCGGTCAATCAATAGACGCCGAGTACCCCAAATTCGGTAGCTCAAATCATGAAAGAGGCGGAAAAGAGCACAAGCCTCATAACAAGCGGTATGCTACATGCTAATAACACCACCTCGCAAGTACACAACATTTGACGGCCGGGTCGATCAACGCAATGCGTTCAACTCCCAACAACGTCGTCGTATACCCACTAACACATGCATTTGAGCAGTAGGATACCTCTTCGTTCCGACATTCCAGCCTTACGAACGTGGAGGTAGCCAAGGGAATGAGAGTACAAAGCACAAGACAAAATAGTGGAACATACCAAAAACCGTCACAAAACATGAGAACATGGCATTATATAAATGTAACTATGATAAACATGAATCAATACATGATACATAAGCATTAGACTAAGTTTAAGAAGCATAATAAATAGGAAACATAGATACCTCTCCAAAACAACAAGTTTGGAAACTAACTAAAACAAGGGTTCACTTCAAACTGTCATAACTAGAGTTCTAGATATGTAAATACATAAATTCAAAGTCGAGGTGATATCTTATCCTCTTACGGTTCCAACGATAGGTCACAAGCCTAAAACAAGCACGTAACGAAGGAGATATGATCATTTTACGAAAAGGGGTCAGTGCAGTGAAACTACACAAGTCACGACCGTGACTTGTACTTCACACCCGTGACATGAGTTACCAATTCACCCGAGAGCCTTCAACATAAATTCAATCCTATCATTTCCAATTCTCATAATTCATTTCTAATAACTATCAACAATCAATATTCATCATCAACAATCATCAAATAACAACAATCATCATCCATAACATGAATCCTAAGCTTTCTAATCGGATTCTAAATACGAATCCTAGCATATAAAGCATGTAAAACACGTAAATGATATCGAGTAATCCTTCACCGTTACCTTGTCCACTAGATAGTAAACTTTGTCGGGGTCTAGAAAGTCTCCACCTAAACAAAGACGACAAAAGATGAATATAATTCACCTTTGAGAAAGACGGATAAATTGAAAAGCGAGAAAGACGGTAATTTTAGTACCAATACGGATAGAGGAAGATAACAGGGGAAGAATAAGACGAACTTACGTGAATTTGAGCGATAAATGAATGAGTAGTGACGATTCTAAACTTGGAAGAATATGGAGGATAGGTTTTGGTGTTTATGGTGAGGAAGAAGAAGATTGAGATGTGAGGGAGTTAGGGTTATGAGGGAGTATATGTAGGATGAGTAAGTGGAAAAGTCAAGAAAAAGTCAAAGACGGCTCAAGACGGGTATTACATGAAATCTCACGGAAATTCCAAATACGAAATCGGAAATTCTAAATTTGACTCGGAAAATTAAATTTACGATTAAAACTAAATTTCGCTGAAAAGTAACCGTAAAATATTTTCACTATAAAAATAGGGTACATTTGCGGGTGTTACAATCACCCCACCTTTTAAAAAGTTTCGTCCTCGAAACTTGAGAGTAGAAAACAAAAGTATCAAAGACAAGAATCGGCTTTAAAAATTAACACGAAAACTTTTATACGGATAACATTTATGAAATGAGGTTCTTCTCGAAAACGGTTTAAGGAAATTTTTCATAAGTGCGAAACTTTATTTACGAATCATAAGAGTGCCCGTCGCGAACGAGAACTCTAGCTATCAAAAATCAAATCAATATCGAATTAGTGAAATCAAAAATCAAAACAAGTGTTAGTAAGTGTAGGACTAGTTATCAGACGTCTCCAATAACAAGTGCAAACATCCAACCAAACGTAAAATCTAAATATAAAAGCGAAAGAAATCTATTTTCTCCAAAAAGAGGGTACACAAATCATCTTTAGACTTCTTTGAAACGTTAAAATTAAAAATATAGTATGGAAATTTGAAGGTTTTATTAAAGATAAAATCAAATAACAGGACATTACACGTACATAGAGCGACTCGTACAATTCACAAACAATTCAGGGTAACAAAATATATACAAAACACGCAAAAACGAATCAAATCGAACTCCTAGGGATAGGAAGATGACAATAAAATCGGCAGGAAGATCTACAAGAATTCGATAGTACTAACTCTACAAATACTCTAATCCTCAAGAGGATGTAATTTACCCAAGTTACACCTCAACATTTTCAATGATTAGATTTTTACTGAAATATTCCATAATCACGAGACCTTAAGTCATCAACATAACCATTCAAACCTAATTAGCATCGACTAGGGTCCATAGATTGTAATCTGCAGGAGAGGTCCTTTAACATACTATAAAATCCTTAGATTCATCAAACTCTATCTGAGACCACTAACCAAAGAAATCTCATCTTAGGGAACCATATCTACTAACAACCACACAGTGAACGGTCCTTACCGTAAAATCCTCTGATCCAATTTATTCCAAAATTCATTACAATGAACTTTCTCATCCTCGAAAGTCAAAACACAATCAAAGCAACAAACATAATTATCTAAGATTCAACTAGCCTCATCCAAAGTCTCACGACAACGGAATATCCACAATCCATTATCGGTTATAAGGATTCTTTAATACGCCATTACATCCTTAATTCGATCATTACTACGCTCGAAGCGTCAAATATAAATAGTCACATTAGCAAGTTATGGTGGTTACTAATCCTCAAGATAAATGGGTTCACCATTCTAACTCTATATTCCATAACAACTGAGCACTCACTATCTAAAGCTTGCAACGGACATTTCTCAATCTCAAACTATGATTCCTTAAGAATAAAAGAGAATTACCAATTCCAAACCACAAATGGCCAATCACTTGGCAATCAGACAACCATTCAAATCATATAGTTCATCTAAAACTCAATATGAATCGATTTTCATTTACGACAATACTCTTCGAACCTTGGGTACCGGCTCAATTTCCCTAATGCAAAGTCTCTTTTAGAATCCACCAATTAGAGACATCTAATTCCGAAATGACATCTCAAGCAACCGTTATGATACCCAACAGCAACGAACTATCATCACGCTCAACTTGATTCTCAAAATAGCACTACAATAGCAAGCTCAATAAATGAAGCCGCCAAGAGAGAATACATCATCACTATTAGGACTCATCCTAGAGCTTAAGTCCTATTTCCCATGATAAAATACAACATGAAATTTGCTCAATCCAAACACACATATTCTAGC
Organism: Heliosperma pusillum; assembly: GCA_022085475.1. Classification (NCBI taxonomy): domain Eukaryota; kingdom Viridiplantae; phylum Streptophyta; class Magnoliopsida; order Caryophyllales; family Caryophyllaceae; genus Heliosperma; species Heliosperma pusillum. The sequence goes on along the minus strand of JAIUZE010071569.1, from coordinate 26,375 downwards.
TAAAGAATCCCAAAATACATTACACTTATTCTTTGAGCCTTACAACCGGAATATCCAATCCACTAGAGAAAAGATGAAGGAGCAACGAGATAGGAAACGATAAGGAATCTCAAGGAGAATACAGGAATAAATAAGGCACGAGATTACAAGAGAGGAGCGCTGAAAATAACGAGGTCAAGGAAGAGACAAAGCAGATAGTAGAGTTATGAAGATATCTGAGTAAGAAATAAGATACGAGCATGCGATTTCTTAAAGATCAATCTTGACAAAAACATTCAAGAATGGAAATGAAAAGGAATGATGGTACGAGTAAAGGTTTAAGGTTTAATCCACAAAATTTCTCCTTTCAGACTTAGGGTGATAGTAAAGCAACTCATCCCAAACAAAGGTCTCTTACAAGGGACCATCGTACCACAATCATCAAAGTAAGGTACACCTAGATTCAACAAATCAATTACAACTCAATTCATCCACCCTTTCATATAACACGGATTCCCAATTGCGGAATTGAAATTCAAGTATAGTAACATTCACTCCACTCCAGAATTTGACACATTCCCAAAGGTTTCAAAAACCGAAGAACCAATAAGGAACTCTCCATACTAATCTCTTTTCAACTCCTACGGCCACACGGTAGAACACCGAACAAAACGTCATTATCAATATCATATAGCCCACGAGTTCATTATTAACAAAGTACAACCTCAAGTCAAACATCATCATTAACGTCCCAAGGTATTTCCATCATAGCTCACATCATAATCTTCAAATAATATGGTTCAACTTACAACGAAACCTTACTACTCCAAACGAGTCTCCGATACCATAAGATAAGATCAAATCTTTAAATCCAAGAACTATAGCCAAATGCTTTTTCACCAAGCCTATACTACTACACATAAACTAGAATCCACCAGAAGTCACTTAGTCTCAAAAGTGTTTTACACCTCAAGGTATCATCCAAATATTCTCACTTAGAACAACTAGCTCCAATTTATATATGATCCTCAAGACACTCTAATATTACTAAACTCCTAAGCTCAAAATATTGAATCACTAATGGGTTAAGAAGTCCTAGCCAACTCATTCAACCTTACACCATCAAATACCATGAACTATCAACTCATTAGTCATGGCAAGCATCAAGCATTAAAATCATCAAACTTATCTTACTACCTTTCCTTAGAGTTACAACCAATCATCATTATAGGGTGATTTTAGATCTACACCATTTTCCTCAAATCACAAATTTATTCTAACAATCACTAATATTCCACAAAATTCAAAGTTCTTCCGACCAAGTATAATATACCACAAACAATTGGGTATGGCATCCACAAAAATTTTACAAGAGGAAGGTAAGGATACCAATGGTAAGATGGAGGAACTATCAAGAGTAATTTCCAAGAGGCAAACAAGTTGGAAAAGAAAGAAGCACCTAGATAGAAGGAAGAGACCATAATACAATAAGGACGAGAGAATTCAAAGATGAGGAAGAAATACACTTCAATTAGGCTTGTCAATCTTCAAATCTCCGGTAGAGGATACTTCTTCTAGGTAACACAATGATCCACCTTAAGACGGTAGATATAAATAAACATAACATCACTCAAAACAATTAACAAACAAGTTAGAACCTAACAAACATCAAGTACACCAAAGACTACCACCTTAGGTCGTTAAGTCTACCCATCTCTCATTTATTATTTCAAGGTCAAGTTATTTAAGTTTAGGGTTCACGTGTGTGCGTCGGGAGCGTTTAAGCTCTGATACCAACTCTGACAACCCTCGCGAATGCGGAAATATAAAACATACAAGCATGTGAAATATTATGCGGAAATACGGTATTTTAAAAACTTTTATACATGCAAGATAGATAACACGAGGAGTGTCAAAATATTACAAACTAAGTACGAAATACAACAAAGAGACGGGGTCTCTCAAAATGTTAGCAAAGAACAAGTGTTTAGAAAAACTAGCTAAAATCGTCTAGAGGTGAAAACTTCCAGGGACAACGCCCGCTAGCTCACACCCGAACCCAAAATAGCATAAGAAAAAAGCCATCCATGCAAGCAACCTGTTCATTCATGAAAAACATGAACGCCACAATCACTGGGGAGTAACTCTGGGTTCTCCCAGCCATATCACATTAAACGTACATAGAAGGAAATACAAAAGTAGAGCATGCATACATATAGATATACATGTGAGATACGATAAGGATAGATAGGCAATCCAATATATAATGATAAAGCATAAGAGTTACAAATCCGAATCCATCATGTTATTCAAAGACTCGGGAAGACACTCTTAGGCAACCGAATACGCTCACTAGGGCTTGCATCTCACCGTTAGCGGTATAAGTTTGATAAGATTGAGACTCGACAAACAAACCACGCCAAGTCATGCGATGATCACAATAAATCCATCATATTATCATCCATTCAGACGTACCAATACATTGACGATGCCAAGTCATGCAATGACCATGAATAAAATCATGAAATCACGCATTCAAAGACAACGACACAAAGACGACATCTCTCACGGTAAATGAAACGCACTAGCATCGTGTACATGGCAAGTATGATTAAAAGGCATCCACGGGATAAAGCATTTCCCTGAACGCATACACGATGCTACATTTTGTATATGTAGACTAATTTCCTCCTGGTAGCACGACGATAGTAATACGGTCCTAGTCTAAACCTGGCCAGATTCTCGGAATAAACGTGTTCCGATTCGACATGCGATAAAGCGTTTCGCATCCAAGACTCGGTCAATCAATAGACGCCGAGTACCCAAAATTCGGTAGATCAATTCACGAAAGAGGCGGAAAAGAGCACAAGCCTCATAACAAGCGGTACGCTACATGAAAATAACACCACCTCGCAAGTACACAACATTTGACGGCCGGGTCGATCAACGCAATGCGTTCAACTCCCAACAACGTCGTTGTATGCCCACTAACACATGCATTTAATTAGTAGGATACCTCCTCGTTCTGACATTCCAGCCTTACGAATGTGGAGGTAGCCAAGGGAATGAGAGTACAAAGCACAAGACAAAATAGTGCTCAAACCGTATCATTTGTAAAAACCAACTCAAAGTGGAACATACCAAAAACCGTCACAAAACATGAGACTATGGCATTATATAAATGTAACTATGATAAACATGAATCAATATATGATACATAAGCATTAGACCAAGTTTAAGAAGCATAATAAATAGGAAACATAGATACCTCTCCAAAACAACAAGTTTGGAAACTAACTAAAACAAGGGTTCACTTCAAACTGTCATAACTAGAGTTCTAGATATGTAAATACAGAAATTCGAAGTCGAGGTGATAGCTTATCCTCTTACGGTTCCAACGATAGGTCACAAGCCTAAAACAAGCACGTAACGAAGGAGATATGATCATTTTACGAAAAGGGGTCAGTGCAGTGAAACTGCACAAGTCACGACCGTGACTTGTATTTCAGGCCCGTGACATGAGTTACCAATTCACCCGAGAGCCTTCAACATAAATTCAATCCTATCATTTCCAATTCTCATAATTCATTTCTAATAACTATCAACAATCAATATTCATCATCAACAATCATCAAATAACAACAATCATCATCCATAACATCTAAGCTTTCTAATCGTATTCTAAATACGAATTCTAGCATACAAAGCATGTAAAACACGTAAATGATATCGAGTAACCCTTCACCGTTACCTTTTCCACTAGATAGTAAACTTTGTCGGGGTCTAGAAAGTCTCCACCTAAACAAAGACGACAAAAGATGAATATAATTCACCATTGAGAAAGACGGATAAATTGAAAAGTGAGAAAGACGGTAATTTTAGTACCAATACGGATAGAGGAAGATAACAGGGGAAGAATAAGACGAACTTACGTGAATTTGAGCGAGAAATGAATGAGTAGTGACGATTCTAAACTTGGAAGAATATGGAGGCTAGGTTTTGGTGTTTATGGTGAGGAAGAAGAAGATTGAGTTGTGAGGGAGTTAGGCTTATGAGGGAGTATATGTAGGGTGAGTAAGTGGAAAAGTCAAGAAAAAGTCAAAGACGGCTCATGACGGGTATTACATGAAATCTCGCGGAAATTCCAAATACGAACTCGAAAATTCTAAATTTGACTCGGAAAATTAAATTTACGATTAAAACTAAATTTCGCTGAAAAGTAACCGTAAAATATTTTCACTATAAAAATAGGGTACATTTGCGGGTGTTTCAAATGGAATGATATAATTGGAGTTGTCCAATAAATCATTCTATAAACAAGAAGATGTTTTATTTGGAGGTGTCCAATTATAGTTGCATGGATAGACATGAAAATGTCTCCAAAAGCTAAGTTAATGCGTAACTATGGTTAGATCCATATCATCAATAAAATACCAAATAGTAGGTGTAAACAAGATACACAACAAAACCAGATGTCCAAATAGGGATTTGGAATAGGGTGTGTACATGACACAAGCCTAAGGTATCTACCTAGAGGTTATGATGATCTTTTCTATTATGAGATATAAGAAGATTTTCACTCGAATTGTCGAAAAATCATGTATAGAAATGAAGTTCAGTGGGAGTTAAAGTCATGTATAGACATGAAGTTAAATGAGAGTTAAAGTTATCATGTAAAGACACGAAGTTCACTGGGATAAATTGTTTTCCACGTGAATGACGTATCACTCATTGTGAGTGACGTATTCATATTACCTTTTGAAAGGAGTGATTGGATTTTAATGAAAGAGGGCAACATGTATACTAAAATCATAATCTATTGTGGAATAGAGGATTTTAGCTTGGCATTTAGAAAAGTGTCTTATATCTATAAGATCCTTTATCTATTTCAAACAAGTTAAATAGGTTATTCATGTTGATGAAAGTGGGATCACTATGAAAAGGTCATAGTCATCTACTGAACCTAAGAGTTGTAGATCACATGAGTACTAATATTTCCGCCATTAGACCGGGATGCCTTGAATTGGCCACGGAAGGTGATGGTCAATCATGTATGTCATTACATGCACATACCTAAATGAATTGTATGCTAGGAGCATGACAAGCCTATATCAAATCAATCCACAAGAGTGTCATTGGATAGCCTAAAAGAACATCCATAGAGTTCTCAAGGAGAACTAGGGATACATTCTTGTGTTTGGTAGAGAAAATTTGGATATGTGGTAAAGGTTACACAAACCCAAATTTCCAAACTTACAAGGATTTATCCTAATCCTAGGCGTACCTTTATTATACAAGAGGCGAATAACTAAAAGGATGATTGAAGAGTCAATCATTATAAATTTTACAAATAGAGACCTAGTACATTATGATGAGGATAAGGTGGCTTACAAGGAGCTAATGGTAGATACTTTCACCTAAATACCTATCAGTTATCTTGATAACGAGTGTGAGCATCTTTCAATTTAAAGAGCTCAACACTAGATAGAGATCTAGACATGTACGCAGATGAATTCATGTTATTAGGAATAAAGTTGGATGGAAGGAAAAAGTAATTCAAAAGGTTGGAATAAATGAATATATGGTATATTCACTACCCAAGCCTTTATTGCATTTAATAAGATGGTCATGAATTGTCATGGACGAAATAAACTTTAGATTATATGATATGAAGCAATAACATTGTGTTGATTGTTCATATATGATAATCACATTTATTGTTTGAGTTTCTAAAACTTGTTTTGTGCTTTGTTATATCCAAATGGGTTGTAGGGACAATTTTGAACCCCATTAAAGTGGACTGTATTAACATAGCATTGGCCCCTAGTTGCTTATATGAGGTGACGTCTCCAAGTGACTAGAGTGTGATGCGATTGATGGCAAGTTCAAGTGCCATAGGGTCATAAGGGATGACCAATTGATCACATAGACAGACTGTAAGGGACAATCTGTCAGGCAGTGACCGCTTCTAAAGTTCTGGCAATTCTTGTAGCCTGGTTGTGGCAAGAGCTATTATAGTATTATTTTAGAGTAAATTCTTTGACTAAAGACTGTTCGCCTAAGGTGGCATAGTTTCAGAGTGACTTTGATTTATGCTCTACGACTTTCGTAACTGGGGTCAATGGGCATCTTTTGGGTCATGATGAGCTGTGGCTATGCAAAGGGAATAGTGCGATAGGAATTGTCCACCCCTTGTCAAGGTTGTTCTAAAATCTCAAGGCCACTCGAGGAGGATTAAGCCGAAATGCGTGGCCACGCTCGGAAGGTATCTATGGTAGATAATTCCGGTCAGACAGTTACTCTCCAGATCGAGGAAACCACTCATGATATGATCAAATGCAAGTACGACCTACAAGACACCTTGCATGGAGTGGAAGAGAATTTTAGGACAAGAGAATTGGTGACGCACACTTGTCTCGAACAAGTGGGAGATTGTTGGAGTGAGTGTCCTCAACAATAGTGCGATCACATAATTAAATCTCAATAATAAAAATACAAAGGGATAATGAATATTATAGTCAACTGGTCAACATAAGTCGGTAACGATTGGCTCAATTGAGTTTGACGTTACTGTCGTATGACGGTGGTGATTAGTTGATCCCTTGAGGTCACACCTAAAGGACAATCCCTTAATCATGTACATTAATTAATTGTTTAGCGATACAGATTAATCAATCCCTTAAATTGAACTAAGTTTATATTGTAAGTGAGAATTATATCTTACTGTAAGGTGATTAAATAAGATTCATTTTTAGTAATTTAATTGTTATATTACTAAGAATGCATTATGTTTATGAAACATTTGAGATAAACTAAATTAGTTAATTATAATTACAAATTGTTGTATATTATTTTAACCAAATATGAGATGACCCATTTTATTTACATGTAATTATAAAATGTCACTTAATATGTTAAGTCTAATTTATTTGTTATGAAATTGCATTTAAATTGGTTAAATGCACATTTATAAGCAAAATTACATGTTACATGTCACATGTTGTAAAAATAAAATGGACACCCTTGTTAATGGGTGCACCGGTTATGGGGAGGATAGTAGGGTGATTAAGCTTTGAGTGGTGTTCTAATTAAGAATTAGACATAATCGTTACTAGCCTAAACCTATACCCTAGCTATTGCATTGTGAAGAACAAAAGAAAAGCACCCACCCTTCCCCATGTGAGGGTGTGGCCGGATGCCACATGCAACACAAGAGGAAATTTTTCCTTCTTATTTGTGTGCACACCATCTCATATAATTCATTCATGCAAAATCTCTACTTCTCTCTAACTTCACACTAAACTTAAGAAGTTTTCATAATACTTAGAGTTCATATTCTGTAATAATATACTAGTGTAGTATTAAGAGTTATTAGATAATTTTAAAGGGTTACTACTTTTAATACTTGTGTAGTATTTTGTAGAGATTAAGGGTAGTCTTGGGTGCAACTTAGAGGAGTGTTCTTATACTAAAAACTTGGAGTTCATCCTTATTATTTAAGCTCAAGAACAATATTTGGAAGGTGTCCAAATATTGTGCCCATATTGTTCATATTCAATGTAAGAAAAAACGTTTCTTCTTATCTTTGTGTTATTTTGTTATGCATGCATAAGACTTACTTAGTTTAAGAGTAAACTATTTATAAAATGATATTAGAAATGTCTAATATCCAGTTTAAGAAACGGACAATAATATGCATGAATACAAAAAGTAGATTAATCCTAACAACTGAAAAATCTAGGTGCGTTGAATTAGACAATTAAAATTAAACATCAAATTGACAGTTAGATCGATTATATGAGAACACAAAACATACAAAGGTATGAATATATATAAGGCAGAGCATAGTATTTTCATCGCAAAAACCCGACTCAAAAGGATAAGAATCAAAGTAAATTAAATTGGCAATAATATTGATAATAGTCAATTAAAATTATATAAAATAATTTTCGTCTTGAACGATGAGAAATAGGGGCAAACGTGGCCTAAGATGACGCGTAACAGGTGCAATGCATATTCTAAGAGAGCATGTTTGACCTTGTCCGTTCAAATAGCCTGAGCAAAAATACAATGGGGCCGGGCTGTAATACTGCCTTAGAATAGGCGCAGTAAATGCCACTCCCCTTCTAAGGGAGTATTTTGGTCTGATTGTCAGTTTATGCCAGTTCGTTAGGTTAGTTGATTTCGAAATTGACTTTGATTATTATTTATGTTAATCTAGATGGTTAAAATAAAAGAAATAAAGTTGATAAAATTTATATTCCAACCACTTGACATTGATTATCGAGGATTAGAAAACGGGATTTGAAAAGAAAGAAACTTTGACTCGAAAATAATGTGCAAATGTTATAATGTATAAAATTATCGAATCAAACCAACTAAAATGAATTATTAGTGATTTAAGACGGAGACAAAGATGATTTGCAAAAGAAACACCTAAACAAGGCCAGAAGAGGTCCAACATGTGCTGCTTCGCTTTTAAGACCATATCAGGTCATGTTTTATTCGATAGCGGTTTTTAAGCATTTTAAAAAATATGATTTCGGGTGTATACAATGTAATACTCGGCCTTTTAGGAACTGTTGACCAACCCTTGATCTCGTAGAGTTTCCCACAGAACTATATTGGTAGACTCCGTACTCTTCAGCATAGGGTACTTGACCAAGTAGACCGTACTCGGCCGAGTGCTAATGACACTCGGCCGAGTGAACCTTACTCAACCGAGTGCCCTTTTACTCGGTCGAGTGTGACGGAATCTGATCGCGTTATATAAATATCAGGAGGTTGCGACGTTAATCATTTATTTTTCCAAATCTTTCTCTCCTCTTCTCTCTAAACCTAAACTTAATCTCCCCATATCTCCCAAACCTTACCACCCAATAAGTCTAGCACCTCGGAAACTGTTGTGGGAGCGCGGTGGCAAGCGAGACCATCTTATCATAGGGGATGACTAGTTTAATGAAGTAAGTATCACCCTCATAGTTGCTATTGACTCTAGTGACCATAGTTGTGATAGAAATTGTAATATTGCTTGTAGGTTTGGATTGAGGAGTTTGTATTGCTTGTACGTGTTTATGTGTGTGCGTCGGATGTTGGCTATGTGCAGGACCGCTAATGATAGGGTTTCTCTACTCTGTACTTTGTATGTTGATCGATGTGATATGATGCATTTTTACTACTGGTTAATGTATTGTTGTTGTTAGTGATGTGTGATTTTTTTTGTTGGTCAAGATGGTGGTGGTGTGGACTTGTGTTGTTACAATGACACTTGGTTACTATTTTGGTGATCCGGCGAGTGATGGACCACACCCCGAGTTCGCCTATTGTAGCTCTCCCGCCACGAGGGGGATGTGCATATTAATGTGCTGGGACTCTTGCGGTGAGAGGGAATTTCGATGTCCAGTGTTGCGGTTTGGCATCAATAAGTGGAACAGCGGGCAGGGGATACCTCTACGGTGGTAGCTCAGTTGCTGGTGTTTGATGGCATTATTTGCGGTTCGTTACTTGGCTATGGTGTTTGATCTGTATCCGTTCATGTACTTGTATTTGTACTGACCCCTTGTTGTTGTAAACTGTGATGATCCATTGGTGGATGGGGAGCAGGTTGTTCAACAGGTTTGTTCGTGTTGAGTTGGGAATAGCTAAGATGCGACGAGTCAAAAACCACTCTAACTTCTACTGAGTTTAGAATGACGAGACGCGTCTATTGTATTCATTTATGATTTGAATAGTGTTGTAATAAAGACTAGAAGTATTGTATTATATAAATATGTTTCTTTATTATCTACTTGATGTACACTTCCTCGGACAACCGAGATGATTGCACCCTTATTTACTAAGGAAGGTCTTGCTGAAGGCTCCTTGGGAAGGGGAGCTGTTACAAAGTGGTATCAGAGCGACGATTTTGGACTCGAAAACCAATGAACTCAATGAAATTAGATGTGTCAAATAAAATGAACCTGGTGTATGTGTGTTAGGGGCCCACTTATATTGGTTTTGGGTTAGAAGGCGTCCTCATTCCGTTATCCTGGCCCTAACATGCTTAAGCAAGAAACACCGTCAATGGGTTGAAGAAGGGGAGAAGTGTCTATGTTGTGTAACATCCCCGATTTTATAATCATGGGTATTTAATGAAGTCGTTAATTTTATAAAATTCTCTTTTTCTTTTATCGGTTAAAATATTTTAAATCGATGATTTATGTTTTCGTAGCTTTAAACTAATGTTCAATTGAATTTAGGTTATTTGGGTAGAAACCGTCACATTCCAGTCCGTTATGAGTCCATAATCGGAATCTACTCGGAAATCCGAATGGGTAGTACCCACCTTGAATATTGGACATATTATTACCCACCTTCTCAAAACAAACCAACCAAACTTCTCATTCCCCCTCAATTTTCAGCAAATTTCATCTCTTCCATTTAGCCAAAAACCTCCATTAAAACTCCATAACTTCATAAACTAAAGACGGATGCCATTTATTCGTCTCTCAACGAAACTTGACGATTCTTACATCAATCTTCTCCTCTTATTCTTCTCTTTCTTTTCATATACCATAAAATATCTCTTTCCTACAACTTATTATAAAACCCATTTTTCTAGATCTAATCTTCAGACGAACATAATTTCTTCGTTTCTTAACGGAATTCAATTCCTTTTAATTTTTTGGAATCCTCTCACCATCCTCCTTATTTCTAGCTAAAAGATTGAAACTTTTAACTTTCTTTTAAAATCGATTTTCCAGAATTTCGGTTTGAGTTTCTTAGCATATTTATTGTCGGTAAAAGGCGGATTTTGAAAATTTTGGGTCAAAGAATTCGTGTGGGTTGATGGTTAGCTTGGGAATCGAAGATTTGAAGTGCTAATCAAGGTAACGTAGACATGTTACTCGGTGTCACAGCTTATGTGCTTGTATGTGTTTAGTGTAGCCTTTATGTTAAAGATGAATTCTTTATATATGTTGGTATGAATTTATGACAACAACATGTTTACTTGTGGAAATTGGTAGAGTTAATGTTAAACCTCTCTTGTTATTGCTTAAAATTAGGTTTAATATCTTAAATGAGTGTCCTATGATGTTTTGATGTCTTATATGTTTGTTTAATACTAATATGATGCATTAAATGATGTTTTGTGATGAATTATGTTAGTAATTACAAATGGGCTTAAGATTGTTGGGTTAAAGTTGAATTTGTTGTGTTCAGTTGATTTAAATTATGATCTAATGTCTTTAATCGTTGTTCATTGTTTGTTTGTGTTATGATCTTGTATGTTAAGTTTGGAGTTTGAAGATACATCTTCAAACCCAAGGAAAAGGATGAAGATTCATGTTCATGGTTCGTGTGTAGCCACGGGTGAAATTTCACCCGGCCGGGCGAAATTTCACCCGACCGAGCAAAATTTCGCTCGGTACAAAAGTTTTTTAAATTGGATAAAATTGGTCTGGGAGCCGACGGGTGAAATCTCAACCGAGCGGGCGAAATTTCACCCGGCGGGTGAAGTTTTCCTACACCGACCCCTTTTTGAAAAATGGTCATATCTCCTTCGTTACTTGCTTGTTTTGGACGTGTGACCTACCGTTGGAATTTTAGGAGGATAATCTATCACCTCCACATAGAATTTAAGCATTTTCATGTCTAGAACTATACTTATGACTGTTTAAAGTTGACTCTTGTTTTAGTTGGTTTCCAAACTTGTTATTTTGAGATGGGCTTTATGTTTCTTACTGATTATGCTTCTCAAACTTGGTCTAAATGCTTATGTAACATGTATTGACTACTTTTTATCATTGATACATTTATTTTATGCCTTATTCACATGTTTAATGACTGTTTTGGATGTTTAACTCAATTAAATCATTTATGCCTTGAGTAGTTGTTGAATCTTGGTTGTTGGATAATATTGAGCTCTCATTTTCGTTTGTACTCTTATACTCGTTAAAATTTATGTCGGACCGATAGAGTTACATTCTGTTGTTGTTAGTGGGGATATGACGACGTTGTTGGGAGGCGAACGCAATGCGTTGATCTACCCGGCCGTCAAATGTTGTATCCTTGCTAGGTGATGTTATTTGCATGTAGCGTACTTGCTTGACCGTTTTCACGACGCCTCATTGTTATGAGTAAACGTTACTGTGACAAACTTTCTTGTTGGCCGCCCTACCAAGATTGGTATACTTATTCTCTGTCCACCTCACCTGTTGGCTGCCCTGCCGGATTTGGGGTAATCAGCTTCTTTATTGTTGACCGAGTCTTGGATGTGTGCATGCCTAGCCACATGTCGAATCGGGTACACGCCTTGTGTCGAGAATCTTGCCAGATTTAGATTAGGTACGTATTATTATCATAGTCCTACTGGGAGGATTAGAGTCTAAAGTTGTCTTGTCTTGCATAGTGCAGATGCTAGTGCGTTTCATTTAACATGAGAGTATGTTTGATCATATGTTGGATTGTATACTTGAATTGTTGAATGCCTATGATTGGTTTGTTTGCTGCTTCCCTAACCTTCTCAAGCATATGATCGCTTATGGTGAGATGCAAGCCCTTAGAAATCTATATGGTTGCCAAGGCGAGTCTTACCCGAGTCTTTGTTACATGATAATGATATGAACGATGATTCACATGCTTATATATTGCTATTATGTAATGCTATTCTTCTATCCGGCATGATATGTATGTATGCATGATGAAATTAGATTTTATGCTTGTTTATGTGCGTATTGATGTGATATGACTGAGAGAACCCCGAGTTACTCCCCACTAACTGTGACATTCATGTTTAATGAATGAACATGTTACAGGTTGGTGTTGCATGGGGTTTTGACGAGTGAGCTAATGAGCATTGTACTTACAACGATTCATGATACGTGCTGTTTGCGCATACAAATTAGTAATTTATAATACCTATCTTAATCTCAAAAATATAAAACATAGTAAATGATAAGTATGGTCAATCCCACGAAGAGACTGGAAAAACTAATTAACTACTTAATAATATTTATTAACTAACTTACATATATACTATTATTTACGGCTATTAACATATTTACAACAAAGGGGGGATTTCATTTGTGATTTAAGTAACTAAGCTAATAATATATTATCTAATATATTTATAAGTGAAGTCAAATACCCTATTAAGCTCATATTCATTTGGTAATTATAGAATGTCAACCGATACTTGTTTATGTACAATCTATAGTTTCTTTTATAGATTAACTGCGGAATTCAAGATAACAAGAACTTCCTATCTTCTCTTAGATTACAACCGAGCTGAACTAATCCTAGACCGATTTTAAAATAACCGACCGATTTAAGTTTGTCGTACCCTACTAAAGATCGGATTTGAAGCATTATTGAACCAAGAAAACATCATTTACCCAATTAACCCTTTTAAGTGTTGTCAATACTTAATTGAGTAACTGACCAAATTTTACTCCTACCGTAAACTAACCGCGATTCGCAGAGATTAATTTAAGCTATTTACTACTCAGATTATATGAATCGAACTAAGCCAGAATCACATAATTAGCAGAAGTATACATTTCGAATCATAATAAGATAACAAATTAATATGAATCGAACTAAGCCAGAATGACATAATAAGCAGAAGTATACATTTCCAATCATAATAAGACGAGAAAAATATTGGATACAATAACTGAAAGATTAACAATAAACAACCAACGGTTTCAGTACTAAAATTAATCAACGAATTCAACAATAAACTAGGTACAAGAAGAAGTAAGAAGAACTTATATTATTGCTCGGAACCCGCAACTCGACCCTCTAATTTCGCACCTCCGATCGAACCCAAATCCACCCGTACTCGTAGACTATGTCCAAGAACTATCTCCTTCAACTTTGTGACCCAAAGTGATCGAACTGTCAATCGTTTCTCTCATCTTTCTCTATTAAATATTTGGGTATTCACCTTCTATTATTCTGATACGGAGACGGGTATTTATACTTATCAAGGATTATAGCAGATAGGTTTTTGCAAGGTATAGGATATATTTTGTGATTAAAATATGGGAAAAAGACAATATTTGAGAATCCGAGACCGAGTTGAAGTCTCCATTGATGAGACTTCCGTTCCTTTCTGTAACTTCTATTGTCTTCTGCTGCTCTTGTTCTTATTTGTTTTCTGAAGTGTGCCCAGTACTTGGACACTTAGTTGGCTTTCATTTCCTTATTGGACAAATATTTGTACCAAGTTGGAAGTAAGCATTTGATTTGTATTTTTCATCCACTCACTGCAACTATTTGCATTCCGTCTTTTTGTTGGCTATTTTGTTATTCGGATTATTTTCAATAAGACATGAAATCGGATTATTTTCAATTAAAGTAGTATTTCAATAAACTATAAATCGGATTATTTTCAATTAAAGTAGTATTTCAATAATCCCCCTTATACTAAAAGAATAAGTCTATCCATTAATTTTTCCTCCAAAATGAACACACACTAAATAAGGAAACAATATAATATCTCATTATGATATAATCTTTCCATTAATATATAATTTTTTCATTAAATTGATTGTTTTCATTAAACTAAAACTATAGTTTTTTCATTAAAATGATATAAACGACCATTGTTTCATTAAACTATAAACTATACGTACAAAACAAAGTTCTAAACCGTTTTTACTAGCTTCATAAAAAGAATAGTTAAATTAATTTGTAAAATTTATAAAATAATACAATTTGATTCATGTTAAAAAATTGTTTTCATTAATATGAAATGATATCAATAGTTGTTTGATTAGTTTTATGTTTTCAAGTATCTTTGTCAACCCAAAATGTAATAAAGGATGACAAATTTTGATGTAATCTCATATTTACTTTCATATTTTGATGTAATCCACTATTTAAGATATACCTCTAGGATTTTTGAGGATTGAAATTTTGCTCCGAAAGATAAATCGTAACTAAAACATATGGTAAAATTATAATTTTTGTGTAAAAAATTACTTTCATTACGATATACCTTTCATGTCATTACTTAAATTTCTTTATCATTATTTTTTTTGTCTCAAATCAAAATACAATGATGATAAATATTTAAATAACAAATTTACAATTAAAAATTAAAAAATAATATCAAAGATAAAACTCTATAAATACCATGCATTGCACGGGAGCTATACTAGTAAAATATCAAACCAATATAAAAGGATATCATACAGCTCAATTAGTATGATAGACGCCCATAAAAAATATAAAGATAAGTGGTATAAATGTGAGTAAATATCATCTTATCAATTCACCATTCGCGTTGTAGTTTATATTAATTTATTATCTTAATTGTGCATTTATCAAGAGATCGGTGTCCCTTGTATTTTTTTAAGTAATAATTTGTATAAACAATTTATTAAACTAAAGTTTTGGTTTAATAATAATGACATTCGCGGTTTTGCTTTTTAAAGTTTTTAAAAATCTCGTATTTTCCGCTGCAAATTTATGTGTTTACTTTATTGCGAAATTGTAATACTTCGTCTTTTTAATGTGGTACTCGGTCGAGTAGGTGGTACTTGACCGAATGGACCGTAGCGGGTTGTATGTCGGTGCATTAGTGTGATTAGAAGAAGGATAACTATATATACCATTCTAAGATGTTAGTAATCAGTTTACAACCATAAAACTTAAACTAATCTTCCTGTTATCTACCTTTTCCTCCATCTTCCTTACCATCTAAGAGAAGAATGAAGGTTTATGCTTCCAGTAAATTTGGGCTTTCATCATTGCAATCAATCTTGTCCTTTTATTGTAAGTTATTTATACTTTTTATCATTAATCATCTTTTTGAGTCTATAATTATGTTGTATGAGTAGTGCATCATCAATATTGATTAGGGCTTGAATGATTTGATAAAAAAAACAATACTTTACAGATTCGTTGGGTCATCTTGTTCAATTGTTTTGGCTGTCGTAAACACGTTTTTTTGAAAGATTTAAAAAGAGACTATTGTTTATCCAAGCCTAGTTTCTGTCTATCAAATTTCGTAGCCACAGTCCTTGTCGTTTCTCCTGTGTAAATTATTTATAAACATCTATCCAGAATAATGCGAATGTGCTTATGTCAATTGAAAAGTTTCTAAAAACAAATTTATGTGTTGAATCAAATATGGGTATTGTTCACAAAGTATCCTTGAAGAGTGTAGATGATGATATGATTTAAAATTTCTCAAAAATAATGTTTTAAACCTACTTTATGAATCATTACATTTTATGCAGCGAGTTTTGTCAGTTGTGATAAATCTGTCTTTTGAGTCTTGATAGGCTCGTAAATTGGATACAAGTTTTCTAATAAGAGTTGTATATAAGAGTCTTAGAGTTCTATAATAGTTGGCCTTCCATCGATTGGATTTTTATGTAATTAGTTATGCATTTTATAGTTAGGTTATGCTATGCTGAAAAGTAAAAGAAAGTCAACTTTGGTTCTTTAGTTGGGATTACAATATATGCCATGATGATTCTAGTTATAGACATGTATAGTTGATTTGATATTATGTACTTATGCATATATATGTTATGTAGGTGTTGAATTTTTGAAGGATCAACATGTGAATACTTGTGATTGATTACTTGCGGAATTTCTAAGTAGGTAGGGTTTCCTTACTAAGTATATGTTATGCTAATTGATGTGATAATATTATATGTTACTTGTTTGTGATTGATGATGATGATGGAGTTCGGGTGGAGTTTGAGTTGTTATTATGGTTACTGATTGGTGATTCTGTTGGGACACGGAACACACACTGAGTTCGCCCCCGTAGTTATCCCGCTACGTGGGGGATGTTCACATTAATGTTCCGGGTTCTCTTGCTGTGGTGAGAGGGTATTTCGACGCTTGTGGATACGGTCCAGGGTCAATAGGTGGTTTTTGTAGAGCAAGGATGGTAACTTGAGTCTACGGAGGTGTCCGCTGCTGTGGCCCTCTGGTTTCTCTTTCCCTTGTGCTTGTCTTGTACATTGGTCAGTATGTATGATTAATGATTTCATTATTGTTTTACAAAACTGTGATGATCCATTGGGGGATGAGGAGTAGGTTTTTTAGCAGGTGATGTTCGCCGATAATTGAGATAGCTGGGATGCGATGAGTCGACGACCACATTTACTTCCGCTGAGTCTTAGATTTGTGAAACGCGTTTATTGTATATTATTGTAATTGGATTATTGTAATAAAGGTTAAATATAATTAATAAATTATTGTCTCTTTATCGCTTGGTTTGATATTATCTACCTCGGGCAACCGAGATGGTAGCATCTTGAAGTACTAAGGAGGTCTTGTAAGGCTCTTTGGTTATTTGTTGTGTTACAGAAATCGAAGGGTGTCACAGTTGGTATCAGAGCTATAACGCTCCCGACGCACATTCGTGCACCCTAACCTTAAATAACTTGACCAATGAGTAATGATGAGAGATGGGTAGACTTAAGGACCTAAGGTGTTAGTCATTAGTGTACCTGATTTTTGTTCGGTTCTAACTTGTTTGTTGATTGTGCTGAGTGATGTCATCCTTGTTTGTATCTACCGTCTTGAAGTGGACCATGTGTTAGCTAGAAGAAGTATCATCTGCCAAAGATTGAAGATTGACAAGCCTAATTGAAGTGTGTTTCAACCTCATCGATGCTTTTTCTTGTTGTACCTTGCTATCCTCCCTCTATCTAGATTTGTTTTCATCTCTTCCAGTTAATCCTTTTCTTGAGAATTTCTGTTTTCACTTTTCTCAATCTTACCTTCTGTATCCTTAACTTTCCCATGTGACTTTGTGGATACCTTCCTCTTTATTTTTGATGTAATGGCTTTGGGTGAGTGAATTTTGAGACTTTGAGGAATATTGTGTGTAGATTGTAGTTTTACCCTATAATGGTAAGTGATGGAGTCATGGGAGAGTGTAGTGTGTTATGCTTTGCATATTTTAATCCTTAGAGACTTGCCATGGTGTATGTGTGTATGATTCATGAGAATTGATGATGTGAGGTTGATTGAGTGAGTTGCCTAAGAGTCTGAGCTTGTTGGTGACTTGATCTTTTTAACTTAGGAATTTGGTTATATTGGATAGTCTTGAGGATCATACCTATGTTAGGTGTAACACCCGCAAATGTACCCTATTTTTATAGTAAAAATATTATACGGATACTTTTCAGCTAAATTTAGTTTTAGTTTAGAATTTAATTTCTCGTGTCTAATTTAGAATTTCCGAGTTCAATTTCGGACTTTGCGCGAGATTCCGAGTAAATTACGTCTTAAGACGTTATTGACTTTTTCCTTGACGTTTCCACTTACTCCCTCATATACTCCCTCATAACCTAACTCCCTCACAACTCAATCTCCTTCTTCTTCACCAAGTAAACCCCAAAACCTAGCCTCCATATTTGATCCAACTCTAAATCATCGCTACTCATTCGTTACTCGCTTAAATTCTCTAAGGTTCGTCTTATTCCTTCCCTCTCATCTTCCTCTATCCGTATTGGTAATAAAATTACCTTCAAGACCTCGACAAAGACTACTACTTAGTAGAGGAGGACCTAGACATCGAGTGAAGACGCGTAAAGGTAACGGTGAAGGGTTACTTGATATCATTTACGTGTTTTATGTGTTTTCTATGTTAGTAATCGTTTTTAGAATAGGATTAGTAATCATAGGAATTGTGTTGTTGATGATGGTTGTTGTTAGTTGTTAATTGATATGAGAATTGATGGTTTGTGATGATAAATGAGGATTTTTGTTGTTGATAACATGTTGGGATTTGATCGTGCCTGAGTCCAGCGAAGGACGCAGCGTCGTGGGACGCTGGCAGCGTCGTCCGGCGCTGGCAGCGTTACTCGCTGCCAGTTTCCCAAGTCGACTGCAGTTTTCCTGCACTGACCCCTTTTCGTAAAATGATCATATCTCCTTTGTTACTAGCTTGTTTTAGGCTTGTGACATCCCGTTGGAACCGTAAGAGGATAAGCTATCACTTCCATTTCGAATTTCTGCATTTACATGTCTAGAACTCTAGATATGACTGTTTGAAGTGGACCCTTGTTTTAGTTGGTTTCCAAACAACGTTGTTTTAGAGAGGGGATCTATGTTTCTTATTTATGGTGCTTCATAAACTTGTTCAAATGCTTATGTATCATGTATTGAATAACTTTTATCATATTTAAACTTATATAATTCCCTATTCTCATGTTTTGTGACGGTTTTTGGTATGTCCCACTTTGAGTCGGGTTTTACACATGTTACGGTTTGAGCACTAATTTCCTATGTGCTTTGTACTCTCATTCCCTTGGCTACCTCCAAGTTCGTAAGGCTGGAATGTCAGAACGGGGATGTATCCTTACTGCTTAATTGCATGTGTTAGTGGGCATACGCCGACGTTGTTGGGAGGTGAACGCTTTGCGTTGATCGACCCGGCCGTCAAATGTTGTGTACTTGCGTGGTGGTGTTATTTGCATGTAGCGTACCGCTTGTTATGAGGCTTTTGCTCTTTTCCGCCTCTTTCATGAATGTCGACCGAATTTGGGGTACTCGGCGTCTATGATTGACCGAGTCTTGGATGCGAAATATTTATCGCATGTCGAACCGGAAAATGTGATTTCGAGATTCTGGCCAGATTTAGGCTAGGACCGGATATTTATATCGTCGTTCTACCGGAGGAAATTAATCCACATATACGAAATGAATTGAATCGTGTATGCGTTCAGGGAAATGCTTATCCCGTGGATGCGTTTTAATCATACTTGCCATGTACACGGTGCTAATGCGTTTCATTTACCGTGAGAGATGTCGTCAATGTATTGGTATGTTTGGATGGATGATTACATGATTGATTATTCGTGATCATTGGGTGACTTGGCATGGTTTGTTTGTCGAGTCTCAATCTTATCAAACTTATACCGCTAACAGTGAGATGCAAGCCCTAGTGAGCGTATTCGGTTGCCTAAGAGTGGCTTCCCCGAGTCTTTGTATATTATGATGGATTCGGATTTGTATTCCATATCCTCTTATCATTATATCTCGAATTGCCTATCTATCCTTATTGTATTTCACATGTATATCTATATATGCATGCTTCTACTTTTGTATTTCCTTTTATGTACGTTTAATGTGATATGGCAGGGAGAACCCGGAGTTACTCCCCACTGATTGTGGTGTTCATGTTTTTCATGAATGAACAGGTTGCTTGCATGGATGGCTTTTTGCTTGGTATTTTGGGTTCGGGTGTGAGTTAGCGGGCGTTGTCCCTAAATGAAACACCTCTAGACGTTCATTAGCTAGATCCTAAATAAGTTTGTCTTTTGTTGACACTTTGAGAGACTACGTCTCTTGTAGTATTTTTTATTTGGTTTGTAATATTTGACACTCCTCGTATTTTCTATCTTGCATGTATAAAGGTTTTTAAAATACCGTATTTCCGCTAATTAAATCACATGCTTGTATGTTTTATTTCCGCATTCGCGAGGGTTGTCACAGTTGGTATAAGAGCTTAAATGCTCCCGACGCACACACGTGAACCCTTAACTTAAATTACTTGACCTTGAAATAATAAATGAGAGATGGGTAGACTTAAGGACCTAATGTGGTAGTCTTTGGTGTACTTGATGTTTGTTAGGTTCTAACTTGTTTGTTGATTGTGTTGAGTGATGTTTGTTTGTATCTACTGTCTTGAGGTGGATCATGTGTTACCTAGAAGAAGTATCCTCTACCTAAGATTTGAAGATTGACAAGCCTAATTGAAGTGTATTTCTTCCTCATCGATGATTTCTCTCGTCCTTAATGTATCATGCTCTCTTCCTTCTATCTAAGTGCTTCTTTCTCTTCCAACTTGTTTGCCTCTTGGAAATTACTCTTGATAATTTCCTCCATTTTACCATTGGTATCCTTACCTTCCTCTTGTAACATTTTTGTGGATGCCATACCCTTTTGGTTGTGGTATATTATACTTGGTCGGAAGAATTTTGGACTTTGTGGAATGTTAGTGTTGGTTAGAATGAATTTGAAATTTGAGGTAAATGGTGTAGATCTAAGTCCACCCTATATTGATGATTTGGTTGTATCCCTGAGGAAAGGTAGTTAGTGTAAGTTTCTTAAACTCGATATTAGACACTTCTAATATCATAATACATTTAGTTTACTCTTAAACTAAATAAATCTTATGCATGCATAACAAAATAAGACAAAGATAAGAAGAACTTTTCCTTACATTGATCTTATGACAAATATGGGCACAAAATAGGACTCCTTCCTACTTTGTTCTTGAGCTTATAATGTTAGGGATGAACTTCCAAGTTTTAAGTGTTAGAACACTCCTATTAGATGCACCCAAGAATACCCCTTTAATCACTATTTAAAATACTACACTAGTATAAAATAGTAGATCCCTTAAATAACTAATAATCTAATTACTACACTTAGTAATATTATTAGTAAATGAACACTAGAAATGTGTTGCTTCTTAAGCTTTCTTTTAGTGAGAGAATGTAGAGAGAAGTAAAGAAATTTGCATGAATGAATTATGTGAGATAGTGTATGGAATAAATAAGAGAAAAAACAAACCCTACAAGGGCTTGCTATGGCCGGTCACACACACACCCACATGGGTGGGGTGTTGTCATTTTCACATTGTTCTTAACAATGTTAGGTTGAGTGTATGACTCATTGTAGTAATCATTTGTTCTAATTCTTAATTAGAATAAAATTACAAACTAAAAACCTACCCACCATCACCACAAAACCGGTGCACCCATATAAAATGGGTGTCCATTTTATTTTTGCAATTTGTCATTTGTCACAAGTGTGACATGTGACATGTAACATGTAATTAGGCTTAAAAATGTACATTTAACTAATTTAAATGCAATTTCATAACAAATAAATTGGACTTAACATTTTAAGTCACATTTAATAATTACATGTAAATAAAATGGGTTATCTCATATTTGGTTAATATAATCTACAACAGTTTGTAATTATAATCGACCAATTTCACTTATCTCAAATGTTTCATAAACATAATGCATTCTTAGTAATATAACACTTAAATTACCAAAATGAATCTTATTTAATCATATTACAATAAGATATATTTCTCACTCACAATTTGAACTTGGTTCATTTTAAGGGCTTAATTAATCTGTATCACTATACAATTAATTAATGTACATGATTAGGGGATTGTCCTTTAGGTGTGACCTCAAGGGATCAACTGATCACCACCGTTGTGACAACCCTCGCGAATGCGGAAATATAAACCATACAAGCATGTGAAATTATATAGCGGAAATATGAAGTTTTAAAAAACCTTTATACATGCAAGGAAAGAATACGAGGAGTGTCAAATATTACAAACTAAAGTACGAATTATACTACATTAAGAGACGAAGTCTCTCCAAAAAGTTAACAAGTAAAAGTGTTTAGCAAACAAGCTAAAATCGTCTAGAGGTGTTTTAATCCAGGGACAACGCCCGCTAGCTCACACCCGAACCCAAAATGTCAAACAAAAAGCCATCCAAGCAAGCAACTTGTTCATCCATGAAAAACATGAACGCCACAGTCAGTGGGGAGTAACTCCGGGTTCTCCCAGCCATATCACATTAAACGTATATAGAAGGAATTACAAAAGTAGAGCATGCATACATAAGGATATACATGTGAGATACGATAAGGATAGATAGGCAATTCGATAAATAATGATAAGAGCATAAGAGGTACAAGTCCGAGTCCATCATGTGATACAAAGACTCGGGGAAGACATTCTTAGGCAACCGAATACGCTCACTAGGGCTTGCATCTCACCGTTAGCGGTATAAGTTTGATAAGATTGAGACTCGACAAACAACCATTCCAAGTCATGCGATGATCACAATAAATCCATCATATTATCATCCATTCACGAACCAATACATTGACGATGCCAAGTCATGCAATGACCATGAATACAATCATGAAATCACGCATTCAAAGACAACGACACAAAGACGACAACTCTCACGGTAAATGAAACGCACGAGCACCGTGTACATGGCAAGTATGATTAAAAGGCCTCCACGGGAGAAAAACCTTCCCTGAACGCATACACGATTCAATCCATTTCGTATATGTAGACTAATTTCCTCCTGGTAGGACGACGATAATAATACGGTTCCTAGTCTAAACCTGGCCTGACTCTCGGAATAAACGTGTTCCGATTCGACATGCGATACACGTTTCGCATCCAAGACTCGGTCAATCAATAGACGCCGAATACCCCAAATTCGGTAGATCAATTCACGAAGGAGGCGGAAAAGAGCACAAGCCTCATAACAAGCGGTACGCTACATGCAAATAACACAACCTCGCAAGTACACAAAATTTGACGGCCGGGTCGATCAACGCAATGCGTTCAACTCCAAACAACGTTGTCGTATGCCCATTAACACATGCAATTAAGCAGTAGGATACCTCCCTGTTCCGACATTCCAGCCTTTCGAACGTGAAGGTAGCCAAGGGAATGAGAGTACAAAGCACAAGACAAAATAGGGCTCAAACCGTATCATTTGTAAAAACCGACTCAAAGGGGGACATAGAAAAAACCGTCACAAAACATGTGATACAAGCGAATGAAATATCATATATCCAAAACATGAATATTATAAGTCACTATGTAAAATTATACGATAAACGGATCATGCGAACTATTATAAATTACGAGTTTTAGAAATTATATAATAAAAACACAGCCGTGTTCCAGGCCGGTCTGGAGACCGGCGGCCGGTACCCCGGCTCGGAGGACAAGGCAAAATCCAAAAATCAAAGAAAACAGGGCCTGTGTTCCTGGCCGGTCAGGGGACCGGCGGCCGGTCACCCGGCCAGGACCACCCCTATACAAAAATTCCAACATCACTACTGATGTGTTCCCAGCCGGTGGGCAGACCGGCGGCCACTCACCCGGCTGGGAACCCCAGTTCAGCCGAGAGCCACTTAACATGTTTCTATCATTTTCAATTCTCATAGTTCACTTCTAACAATTATCAACAATCAATATTCATCATCAACAATCATCATCCATAACATGAATCCTAAGCTTCTAATCGTATTCTAAATACGAATTCTAGCATATAAAGCATGTAAAACACGTAAATGATATCGAGTAACCCTTCACCGTTACCTTTATGCGTCTTCACTACTCGTCAAGCTCCTCTTCAATTAGAAAATAGACTTCGTCGGGATCTTGGAGGTCACTACCTACAAATAGATCATAAAAGATGAATAAAATTCATCTTGAGAAAGACGAAAAGTTTGAAAAGCGAGAAAGACGATACTTTTAATATGAATACGGATAGAGGAAGGTAAGAGGAGAAGAATGAGACGAACTTACGCGAATTCTAGCAAAGAACGAATGAGCTATGAGAATTCTAAGATTGAAACAAAGAGGGAGGCAAGGGTTTTGGTTTGCTTCAGGAAGAAGTAATGTGAAATGTGTTTGTGTGAATGTGAAATAGGTTAAGAGAGTATGAGTATGAATAAGGAAAAAGTCAATAAAAGTCAAACTCGCCTTAAGACGGGATTCTCATGGAATCTCGCGGAAATTCCAAATACGAACTCGGAAATTCTAAATTCGACTCGGAAAATTTAATTTACGATTAAAACTATAATTCACTGAAAAGTAACCGTAAAATATTTTCACTATAAAAATAGGGTACATTTCCGGGTGTTACAATCACCCCTCCTTTTAAAAAGTTTCGTCCTCGAAACTTGTGAATAGAAAACTAAAGTATCAAGGATAAGAATCGGTTTTCAAAATTAATACGAAAACTTTTATAAGGGAAAAATATTTATGAAACGAGGTTCATCTCGAAAACGGTTTAAGGAAATTTTTCATAAGAGCGAAACTCTATTTACGGATCACAAGAATGCTCGTCGCGAACGAGAAATCTAATTATCCAAATCAAAGCAATGTCGAAATAGTGAAATCGAAATTCAAACAAATGTTAGTAGTGCAGGACTAGTCACCAGACGTCTCCAATAACAAGTCCAAACATCCAACCAAACACAAAATCCAAATAGAAAAGGGAAAGAAATCTATTTTCTTCAAGAAGAGGATACAAAGTCCTACTCTAGACTATCTTGAAAAGTTAAAATTTAGAAATACGATACGGAGATTTGAAGGTTTTCTCAAAGGAAAATCAAAATAAGAAGACATTACACGAACTTAGAGCGAACTCGAACATCGACATCACAAATCGCGATGCCAAGAGGTACGTCCAACGAGCAAAAAGGACCAAAAAGGGGATGGATTGAAGAGTAGCGGATTGAGTAAGGATCAATTTGAGGGAAAAGAGAGGAATGAACCACAATACTATGCTCCATTTATGACAATTCAAATGTCGATCGCAACTCGACATCACTAACTCCACGAGTAAACTAGTCCTCAAGAGAGTGCAATATATCCTCAACATTTTCAATCATCAAGATTCCTACCAAAATATGTAATAATAAATTGAAACTTCGCAGTAACACATCCCAATTATTCAAATTCAATTAGAATCTTCTAAGGTCCATTGGCACGGTAGACTCCACAACTAACAACCCACATAAAAATTTCATTACGTACTCTAATCTTCTTAGCTCCAATCAAAACTCTTATTGGAAACCACCATCAAAGTAGTTATATTTAGGGAAACAAGACCGCTAACAACCACAAGGTAAAAGAGACTTACCATGAAATCCTTCGATCCATTTATTCCAAAACTCATTATCCTAAATTATTAATAATGAACTTTCTCATCTTCAAAAGTTAAATCACAAACCTCAAAAGAGATGTGAACCAAAAGAACATCTCACTTAAACCTTTTGCCAATCATAGGGGCAATCGACAGTAAATCAATTTATTGAGCGCTGCCAAACTCGCATAATCGGTTTTAGCTGCGGTAGGGACAATATTCCTCAAGTTGTGTCATCCAATCCAAATTCCACAGAGTATTTATTCCCGTTAGGGTCCAACATTTAAAGACAACAATTTCCCAAGTAACATTTAAAGAAATCACTAAAATTCTTAACCACAACAACCAACTATCATTATGCTTATTTCGATCCTTCAAATGATATTGCAACATCAAGCTTTCATAGTCTAAAACCACTAGAAGAGTTTCATCCTAAGCTTATCCTCAATTCCTTATAATCATCTAAACATGAAACTAGCTCAATAGGACGGTTAGGTATCATATTTGAATCTTCTTCAAAACACATCTACTAACCCTTACGATAGCTAATAAGAAAAGTATCTCTCAAGAGAGTAGGGATAAATGAACATGATACCAGGAACATTAGGAAGCATCATTAAAGACTACGATAAAAAGGAATTATAAGACGAAGGCGAAAAAGGAAAACGAGGTTGATTTAAGGAAGTGAACTACCAGACACGATCTCCGGGG